>CATIWJ010239322.1:0-13618 GCA_949640765.1 Croton laevigatus | reverse complement strand
TTCAACCAGAGTTAGGAAAGCTTTCGTGGATTCATTGCTTGAAATTTTCCCATAATCAATTGAGCAGCAATAGAGAGCCTAGACTTATAATAATTTCTTGTTACTCTTTTGTATATGACGCATTCCATTTGGATCAAACTAGGACACAAAAAATGTGAAACTAGAAGCAATTGTATGAGAAAAAGCAAGCAGTACGGTGCACATAACAGGGAGGGGAGGCAATAAGTCTCAACATTCTCAGTAAAAAAAAAGGACAGCGAATCATATAATCACATTTCATTTTAGAAATTGACAACTTCTAAAACATTGTAATCAATAGAAGGAATAACAAAAGACATCATAAGCTGAGCAGAAAAACGGCCAAAGACTGGCCTACCCAAAACAAATCAAACCGAACCGAAAATTCAACTGACTGATCAGTACCGTCAGCGGTTTGAATTAGTAAAAATCGAAAGTGGTTCCAAATGGTTGTCTTAGTATAGTTGGTTTGTGTAAATTCAATGTTGTACTTCCTGCTATTCTGTTTGTTTTGTGGCTAGTAGGAATTAAACATTACATCTGCAATTTATTATTATTTTTTGTAGCAAAACTGCATTAAAAACAAGAATGATTTGAAATGTTTTGTAACTAGAAGATTGATTTGTAATTTTTGTGAGAAATTGTTGTGATAATTAGTAGATTTTAATCTAGAATTTTATTCGGTTTAAAAATAACCGAGACAAATCAAACCAATTTTTACGGTTCGTTTATTTTTTAGTTTCTATGCTCATCGGATCGGTTTGCGATTTTAAAATAGAGAGTTCAGGCCTAGAACCAAAATTTTGTCACTAAAAACCCTTTTTTTTTTTTTCTGAAACTTGATTTGACTAAATATGATATGAAACTATAATATTATATGAAAGATTAATTTAATGATTATTGGATCTGAGTGATTTCTCAACTCTAATTTCACTTTGTTGTGCTATTGATTACTGAATACGTTAATGAATTCATAGTCATAAAAATTATTAATTTATGCAAGATTGAGTTTTTTTTTTTTCCTAATACATGGAATGAAAATAAAACATTATGAAATTTATCTATTACAACATAAAAATAATTTTATATAGTTTCATTTCATAAATAATTACTTTTATAGAAATATTTCACAAACAATTCTTTGATTTAATTTAATTTAACTTTCCGAAACGAAACTCGACCTACATTTAATGTTGTTGTGCTGTATTTACATTTTTTTTTAACACATGTGTGCTATATTTAGTTGTTTTTTAATAGTTATGACCAAGTCAAGATGATTTGTATTATGTCGTATTAATTAAATGAAAAATATCCTTGGTTTAAAAAAAAACTGTTGGATAAAATTCTTTCCAAATTCGTTTAGGATCATTCATTTGGAGACTTAATACATTTCTGCCCCTGAAATTTCATCGAAAAGCCACTTGACACCCTAAAATTTGCCAAACATCCCTGAACTTAATAATTTGTTAAATATTACACACTCAGAGTTGGACATGTCCATCAAATGAAAAGACAAATTCCTTATAAGGGTTTACATAAATTAGTGGTCTATAGTTCATGTTCATGGGGGAATAGTGTAGCATTGCTGGAAAACTTGCCAACCCAACCCATGGTCTTTGAGAGTCCGGCTGGACACCCCCTCAACCCATATGTGCGCGTGAGGTGAGACTAAGTAAAAAAAAGAATAGATAGTGGTCTATAGTTTATGGACTAGTGGGCCTTTACTTTTTGTTTATAATATTATTGTTTATATGTATTCATATTATTATATTTTTGCAGGTTATACTGAAGTACTGTTTAAAAGCACTGAAATTGTGGCATCTGATGATGATCATGAGCTGTATGCAATTGACATTTTAGATCCATCATGGGTAAGATTGATATTGTTCATTCTGATTTTGTGTCTAACTTGGCAGTTCTTGAAGTTAGTAGTTTTCTAGTTAAAAGCTTTTGTCTTTCTTAACACTGTTTCCTTTGAAATTGTAAAAATGCCAAAGATGATGGGAAAAAAAATTGCTTCAAATGGAAACTATGCGAAAATTACCTGCATAATGTTTAATTTTAGCCTTGCTCAGTACCATTGTCTTTTAGAACGTAAAGGAAACAATAAGCAGTTTTAATCAATGGCAGCTCAACAATCTTATTGGCCCAAACCAAAATCAAATTGGAGACCTAAATAATTAGGCTATGTATTGACCAGTAGTTCACTGACCACTTTTGAAAGCAGGAAAAACTGAAATGTGTTGACAAATCATACATTGTCTAACACTAAAAATTCAAAGTGGATGCAAGACTTAGAAAACAAGAATAACTGAACGTACACTACGGGAGATGAAGACTCGTTGACCATAATAGTATTCCAAAATAAGAAACATAAATTAACAACCCAACCATAACATTTCTCATTCAAAATAAAAAACATAAAAGTTAACAGAGACATTTCTCATGGCTTCTTTATCTTTCTCTTCTTCTTCTTCTTCTCAATCTCTGCAAGAACAGTGGAGATATGATGTGTTCCTTAGTTTTAGAGGCGAAGACACCCGGAATAATTTTACTAGCCATTTTTATAAAGAGCTTTGTGGAAAAGGAATTGTTACCTTCAAGGACGATCAAGAGCTTAAGAAAGGATTGCCTATTCCTCAGCAACTTCCTAAAGCCATAAAAGACTCTAGAATCCTGGTCGTCATTTTCTCGAAAAATTATTCTTCTTCTATATGGTGTTTGAATGAACTTGTCAAAATTTATGAATGCATATCTTTTATTATTTATTAATTGAGTGTTATCAAAAGATAGGTCAGATCCATATCTTTCTGCATTGTAATTGTTTTATTTTATTATTTGTTAATGGAGTGTTCTCACTGCTTCTGCGTGATTAATTTCAAGTCAATTTTCCTTAAAATACTCTTAATTAAATAAATTGTACCATTGCAGGGATTGTTAGGGTTGAAAATTCTTCTATTAATCACGTAATAGAATTACAGGATGAGCAATTCTCACTCAACTACAAAAAACAACCCTCTCTCACAAATTCTTGTTTTTCCTCTCTACAAAAACACACTCACAACACTCAAACTCTCTCTGCACTCTCTACATTTCTGCTGCCCTCCTACAAAATGAATACACACAGAAACTACAAGTTATATTACAGAAAGAGAATCATCACTATTACTATTAAGGAACATGCATAATGATGTTGGAAGACTCAATTATGATGTTGGAGAGCTTTATTAGTTGACTTCATAATGACATGTTAATGGTGGGATCTGGACACCTAACATAAACCATGTAGTAGAGAATTCCTTTTTGTATGTTTTGAAGCACATATTTCTGTAATTTGTTCTTTTAGTTATAATTTTGAAAATTTATTTATTTATCTGTATAGGATTGTGAATTTGATTTTGATGCTAAGTTTGATTTTGACCCAAAAATTTTGAAATACTGTTTGTGAATTTTAGGTTGGCCGAAGAGGAAATGAAGGAGGCGGCGATGATGGATCAGGTTTCCTAAGGTTGAAGAAGTTGTCTTTGAATTTTATTTATGAAATATCCTTGTAATTTATTTACTCTTCAATTAAGTCCTTTTTGGACAAAAATGAATAAAATTTTACAAAATGTTTCAAAATTGCACTTTTATTATTCCATTTTGGCATCAATGACGGGCTACCTAGCGATTTCACACACAATCTCCAATTCCAGCGTGGCTAAGGAGCATAACACAAATGATTTGTAAACTTCAGGGACACAAAAAATCGTTCACAAATGTTAGGAAGCTAAAAGAATTTTTTTGTCAAAACTCGGGGAGCAAAAGACGCATTTAAATAAAACAATAAAAAGTTTGGATATAAAACTAGATTTATAGTTCAATATCATATATTTAGATACTCTTTATTATTATTTTTTTAAATTGCATATTTTTTCCAAATGCACTCTCCCTTCCTTACTTTATGTAACCATTTTTTTTAATATATATATATATATATATATATATATTAACATAAATACTCCTATCCCTAGCCTATAATGCACTCTCCCTTCCTTACTTTATGTAACCATTTCTTTTAATATATATATATAACATAGATACTCCTATATCTAGCCTATATTAGGGGGAATTGGAAAAAGGGATTGAAATAAGCCTCGAACCCAGGATTTCAATCCTAAGAAAGAATTGTCTTACCACTAGGCTACTTTTTAAAATATTAAGAAAATAGTTTAACTTGCAATATTGAATATTAATATAATTTGACAAAAATGTGAGTTAACTTATTTTTTTAGTATTTGTTAAAAAATAGGTTTGTGTAAATAAAATAAATAGAGGGATTAATATATAAAGTTAGTAGTATTTAATTTTTAATATTTATTGTGTTATGGTAAAAATATGTTTATAGATTTAATAAATAAAAAAATTAAAATTTTAACAAACAATGGTCAAATGTGGTGTAGTTATTTTTCTCACTTGTTTTTACGCAATAAAAATTAGAGATCTTGAGTTATATTCTTTTAAATCACATTCTATCGCCTCGATTTGACACATGTTTTCAAAAAGAGGGTGGGGACATGTTGTGTGGTTGACGTTGTTTATTCTTCTATCCGTTGGAACTTCCTGTAAATGAGGGGGGAGGGGGAGTTTTAAGCAAAAACAATATAAATGAATTAGTAATTTTAGTAAACTTTTAGGGACTGAACAGTAATTTAAAAGCTTAATGTCATAAACCTCATCCAACTGCTACATGATATGTACGTATTACCAAAACATCCTTGGAATCTTATAATAATATTATAATATGTGGATAGTTGATGTTTAGCTTGGCAGAGTTTATTATTATCCATTTCTTCATCCACTCTATCTCTGTTTATTAAGGAAGTGGAGAAGAGAAGAAGAAGTAGCAGCCCAGGAAATCAAAAATTCACAAAATAAATAATTTTTTTTCCTAACAACTCTGCATTATTTCAATATATTTATTTTAGGATTCCCCATCAAGCTGAAGACATTTGTGTCTTCTTTAGGATAGTAATTTCTAACTAATCCTTTATTTTATACACAACTTGTATGTATATTAATTGTTGTGATTGATGTCTTCTCAGATTTAAAAAGTAAAATTATTGTGATTAATTATTTTAAAATTAATAATAATTTCACTTTAAAAAATTTGTATTTTTTTTAATGGTTAAAAAAAATTCTAATTTCATAGAGAGAGATGAGAGAATATAAATAAAAGAGGTCCCATGTTCATAAAAGAAGCATGTGGAGGTTGAGACAATAGCCACATGATCATAGATCTAAAAGTAATAATAGTATAGGCAAGCTCACTTATTTCATGGAAACAATAATTGTCCCTGCATATAGGCAGCTTCGCTTATTTTAAATTTTATTTTAACCTTAACAAAAACGCATGGTGTTTTTCTATTGGCATGACAGCTCGTGGCCTCCGGAATTGATTATTTACTTTAGATCTCTGAAACGGAGAAATTTTTAGCTTGATTATGCGATCCGTAGACAAATTTACTAGAGTAATCATAAGTAAATGGATGGGTATATAGTAAATTTGGCCATAGTTCAGGCCGGTTCGATTAGGGGCCACGAATTAATGGTTTACGGTTCAATTTTTTTTGAACCTTAACCAACCCCTTGGTTGAAAGGTTATGGTTCGGTTACGGTTCAATTGAAGTGAGGATTAAACAGTTTGGCCCTTGGTTTAAGGACTGTTCGACCCACAATTTAAGGATGGTTTGACATGGTTCAATACTGTTCACCAAAAATCTTTCAATTATGCCCTTAATTTTTTTAGGATGAAATTACATAGTAGGAGGGTGTTTGAGAGTATTGGGCTTTTCTCCTTTTAACTTTAAAATAGCACTTATTAAGGATATTGAAACATCAATTTGTTGCTTATGTAAAATTATTTTTTTTTTTAAAAAATCTTGGCAAACGAATCACCAGTTAGCTTTTAAATTAAAAAATGCTTAAAATCAATTTTTAAATAACATCAAAGGCTCACTAGATAATAAGTTAAGGGTGTTTGGCAAAAAAACTCAATTTAGGTTGACATTAGAAAAAACAAAAAGAGGAAAGGACCCCTGCTATTGTGGGAAGAATTAGTAAAAGTAGAGTTATGCTCTTGATTTTGAGCTTTAAAATTCACAGCTGCAAAATACTACCTCCGTCTTTTGGGGTAGTTTATATTTTCTTTTTAGGGTGTCTTTTTTTGTTGTTTATATTTTCATTTATAGTAAGTTTTGTAATTGTTTATTATTATTTTTTTATTGATATTGGTGAAAAAGTAAGTGCTGTAAAGGATTAGTAATTATTTATTATTATATATGTATTGGTATTGGTGATTTTTTGGTATTTATATTTTTAGGGTATAAAAAATTCAAAAAAACGGAGGTAGTAAAAGTTATCCTTTAGATGCGTCTGTTAAGTGTGTGAGTAAATTGCCAACTTTAGAAAAAGGAAAAGTTGAAAGTAATATGAATAATTTGTCCTTATTTTGCTCCATCCTCAAATTCATTTATTTATAGTATAGTTTTTCAATATTTTATGTTTAGTTTCCTGCTAAGAGTTTATGTTAATCTACTTTTGAATTTTTTAACTTTTAAAACAAATACTACCTCCAATTTTTTCATTTCTTTACGCCCTAAAAACACAAATACCAATATAATCCTACTTTTCATTAATACCAATACAAAATAATAATAAACAATTATCAACCCTTTACAATACTTACTTTTTTACCAATACCAATACATAAATAATAATAAACAATTAAACATACTTACCCAAAAAGGAAACGTAAACAATTGAAAAAATTTGCCAAAAACGGAAACGTAAACAATTGAAAAAACTGGAGGTAGTATATATAATGCTAACTTTTTAAGTTGACCAAAAGCATAAAATTTCGAAGAAAAATCCAAGAATACAACCGTTCTGATAATATTCTCAAAAGAATTAAGCATAACATTTATGACCTACAAATATACAATGTTATTCGTATGCCCACGCTTTACACAGTTATTGTTAAAAAAATATGCGAATATCAAATCACCCACGTAAGCACTTGTTTTTTCTGATTGGAGTTTTTGCCTTAATATGAAAAGTAGAACGGTCTGGCATTAGAAAGGAGGCGGCTTACATATTATAAAGAAAAATTTAACAATTTTTTACTAGCTTCTTTCATAAATAAATAATATTTTAATCTATTTAATCCAACCCATTAACCTATCAATGCTAAATTGAAATCTAGCTAACCATAAAAAAATATGAAGAATTTAAAATAGTGAAGGTAGTAATAAGTTCCAAACGGAAGACAGCTTATACGTAATATAATGGACGGTGTAGGAAGAGGTCCTTAAAAAGGGGTAGTTGAGTAATTAAAGGGTTGGCGTTTAGCGTTCACAAACAAACAAGATGTGGGACGATAAATTGGAGGTACGTTTAATTTGTGGTGTAAGAGTGAGAGCAGTAGTACACTACACATGACATGTGGTCAAATATTAGAGATGTCCATCCGCTGTCGTTTTCACTGGACAATAACACTGCTTTCTCTTGTGCTCATACTCCACTTCTCTCTCTTTAATTATTTTTTCACTGTAAAAAACGTGGACAAAGCTTTATGACTAGCAGTATCAGCAATTAAAATTAAAATCATATATGGGCGGGCCATCACTAACCAGTTTGGTGGGAATAAAAATCAGACCGGAAAGCTACAAATTAAATGCAAATAGCGAGTTTACACAAATGAAGCTGCATCACTTTTATAATACTCCATGACGTTTAAATTTATTTCAATTGAGCCCAATTTATTAAATTTGGATACAATCGTAATAAATTTTACTTTTTTGGGTGAAAAATATCAAAAGTTCAAAATTTATGTGTAATTATTATTGAACTTAAAGTTCAGGGTGCAATAGCATGAAATGCCTCTCTAAACAAGTGTAAATAGAGCTATAAATGAGTCAAGCTGCTCGTGACTCGCTCGGTACACCAATATCTAAATGCTTGTTCGTGTTCGTTCGTCTGCTAAACGAGTTGAGCTCGAGCTCAATAAACAAGCTCATTTAATAAACGAGCCAAGTTTGAGCATATTTCACGAACAAACGAGCTATGTCGTTTATGTGTAAACGAACATATTCACAAACAAGCTCGTTTAAGGGTTTCACGAACGGTTTCGCAAACAGCCCCAACACATATATAAACTAACTCATAAAATCATTCTAAAACCAAAATTTCACTCTCACACGGCTCAACCTTACCTCTCCTCTCTTATTTCGATAACAGACCTTCTCAATTTTCAACCCATATGAACTCCAATTATTAATGTATATAAACAAGTACTAAATTGGCTTATATTTTCACGGATAAAAATATTTAAATTTAGTTTTTTATATTTATACTACTTCTCAATTCAGTTTAATCATTTTAATTTTAAAAACATAAAAAAGAAAATTTTTAAACTTTTCAAACAAAGTAATCAAATAATTAACTTTAAAATTATTAAATTAATGCCATGTGTATATTTCACCGGTTGGAATAATGAAAAATCAGTCAAAAGGATAACAAGTGAAATTAAATTAAAATTAGAGGATATTCAAGTAACAAGTTCAAATTTAAAAGTGTTACGGGTAGAGTTGTAAACGAGCACAGCCACTCGGTATTCGCTCGATAAAAGCTCGGATCAATAATAAATGAGCCGAGCACGAGCGGAAAATTCAGGCTCATTTAATAAATGAGCCGAGCACAAGCATGAGCAGATCAGTGCTTGAATCACTTGAAAAAATATGAGTAACGAGACGAGCCGCTCGGTGTCCGCTCCATAAAAGCTCGGCTCGAGCTCAGATCAATAATAAACGAGCCGAGCACGAGCGAAAATACATGCTCGTATAATTAACGAACTGAGCTCGAGTTTGCTCATTTAATAAATGAGCCGAGTGCGAGTAGGCTAATGCTTGACTCGGCTCGACTCGTTTGCAGCCCTACTTACGGTTTTGGGTGAAATTTATTTCCAAATCATCAAATCAGTGTTATACACGTAACCAACATGTCCACAGAAATAACAAAACGTTAGGAGTCCTTCTTGCTTAGGGTTGTGTGAAACCAAACAGATCTTCAATCCAAACACTAGAGGTCATCTCATCATCGCAGTGAAATTGGAATCCTCAGTTTACATTATCAAAAAGAGGTCTCTATCTTTTACTTCTTTTAATAAAAATAATTAACCATGCAGCCGCAAGTTTGGCCTCATGTGGAAAATATTAAAAAATTAAATTAAGGAGGAAGGGAACTAATTGGTTCGAATCAAATTATGTCAATCCATATATATCAAAAAATTTTAATTAATCTATATGATCCAAATAAGAATCATATATTTACACGTTCTATATTTTATTCATTTATATTGGGTTGATCGGATCACGCACATGGTCCAATCGAGTCCAATATAAATGAATAAAATTTTACCAACATACTTTGCGGTTTGTGGGGCTGCGGTTCACATTGGGGCCATCTTTCCAGCCAAATCCAAACTAAAACAAACACCGTTGTTAATTATCAACTTGCTCTTTTCTTTTTTCATCATTTATATTTATTTATTTAATTCATTTGGATTTCTTTAATTATCAACCACCCCTTTGTATTAATTTACATCAATATTAACGCGTATTCTTAATCCCTCAATTCATACAAAATTATTAATTAGCTTATTTTCAACTTTTTTTTTTGCTAATTTGCACTCTAAATTTAGAAAAATTAGTTAATTAAATCATTGCATAGTTTGAGTGACGCATAAATTTATATTACTACCGATTTAAGTGTTTAAGCCGATTGAATTTCGTATCTTGACAAGAAAGTGTTAAATTAATATTTTTTTTTTGAATAAAAAACTTTCTTTAAAAAAATTTAAATAATGGCACAATTTGAAATTAGATAATCTACAAACCAACCACAATTGTGGAAATGCATTAAAACCATGTGTTTGTATGATAATTTTGTGAAGGGCGTCATTCATACTCCACATATGGGTTCCACTTGTTGCATCATTTCGTCACATATACTCTAATGATTATTATCACAATTCTTTAATAAATAGTAGTATCTTTTTCTTCCTCTCATTTTGCAAAATATTTTGAGGGATATATATATGTATTCATTTCTATGTTAAAAAAAATATATATATCATTATTCATTTCCTTCCTTGAATCTAATTACGTTTGACTTTTGAGTTCTAAATTATTGGTTTCTATAAATTGAGTTGAGATAATTAATTTTGTGTAGTAGCGTATCAACTTAATATACGACTTTGTACCTAAATAAATTTTTAATATTTTAGGTATCCATGTAATAATTTTAAGGGTAGATTATAATTTGGTCCATATATATTTTGACGAATTAGATAAATTAGTTTTTTAGTTTTTAATATTATTTTTTTTGTCCATTTGTTTTGCAACTGTTAGAAACTTTAGCAACAGCTGATTGACGCATTTTAGCTGCTGACCAGACCGAATGTGGATCGACTCGAGCTAACCGGACCAAATTTTGGATCTGCAATGCGGGTCGCGATTCGTTTCTGGATCCAAGGCCCATTCACGATTCCGACGATGACAGTCGATGAGGTGGTTACCAATCGTCTTCATTCTTAACCGCGCGACCGCCTCGTGAACTCATATTGGGCAGAAGATGACTGGAACTTCGAGAAATACACGGGTTCAATTTCAGGCTACCCGGTCACTCCATGGGTAATCCGAACGGATTTTGAGTTTCCAGTAGTGGGTTGTCCATTTTCTTACGCCGAATAGATTCTACTCGACCTCAAGAAATGATTTCCGACCTTCAGTTTTGGAGATGACTCCTAAAATGGAAAATGGTTATTTAAATTTCACCCTCTGCTTACAATATAAAATGCAGAGTCTCCTTCCATCTTCTCCATTTTCTCTTCTTTATAATTGGTTTCTAATCATCAATCCGACAACTCTAAAATACTCTTTTGTTTGTTCTCAAATTTTCCACAAATTTCTTACCAAAAATCTCATTTTGCGTCAGCCATCTTTTCCCTTCTCCTTTTTTGTTTCGTTTTCTTTTTTTAATTAATTATTTATTTAATTAATTTTTTTTAAATATCTTTTAGCTTAAATGACTAAATTATCCTCAACTATTCCATTAATTTACGTTGATTAATTTGGCCAAATTACCCTCAACTATTTCTACAATTTACATCAAATTTTACGGAGCTAAATTTCGATTTACGGTTTCACCGCATTTTACCGGTGTCAGTAAAAATCGAAAATCACACTTGTAACAAAACTCTATTAAAATTATACTCAAATTGTTTGTCTCAGGATCTAGATTTCAAATCTCAATATTTTGAAATTTAATTCCGTACCTAAAATTTTTCGATTGTCAAAATGACCAAAATGCCCTTAGAATAAAAAAATACAACATTATACTCAAAACGTCTATCTCGTCGTCCTGAGTACCAATCGGTCATTTAAATTAGAACTTTTATCAATATAAGTTTGTAAATATGAATTGTAATTCTGTTATGTAATTAGAACTTTTATTGTAGCAATAAGTTTGATGATTTCTTTTTTATATTGAATGAGCAAGTATTAAAAATAATGTTTAATAAGAATTAGTCTTCCCAAATCACAAGAAACTAACATTGAATTACTCAAACTAACATGCCGGCATTTGAGTAATTAAAAACTACTTATTGAAAGAATCAAACTGATGTTAGTAAATAAAAGTATGAGATGATCAAGTCTGAGATTATCAATTAGAACTCAATTTATAAGTTTCATTAGAATCCAATTAGAACTCCATTTATTAGTTTCATTAGTTATATTTACTTTAGCAATAAGTTTGTAGATATGAATTCGTTTGGACGTCTTTTATCAAGTCTGAAATGATTAAAGAGAGTTTAACTACTCCGTTAATGGTCTGCACTTGAATACAAATTCAAGACCTTGGTTCAGTTCAAACACACTATAAGGAAAAGAAATTACTTTGCTTTTGAACTAGCAAATTTTTGTACTTCAAATTAGTTGTATTATTTGTTTGTATGAGAAATAAATTTTAAATTTGAATAAATTTGAAAATATATACTTACTAGTCATTTTACATAATAACAGCAATACTTTACTATATATGTACCAAACACCTGGTGTTCAACAACTACCCGTAATAACTGTCAGCTATCTGCAATAAGTATCAGCTACTTGAAACCGCTAAACCAAATAAACCTTTAGAATTCAAATTGAGGTGTATTTGACAAATTTAGCTCTTTGAATAGTTTTTAGATATTTGTAATAGCTGTTTGCAAAATGCTAAAAGTTAAACAAGTTGGATTTTTGTAAAACTACATAAACAACTAAAACTCTTACCAAAATTATTTTACCCAACACTATAAAAAACTTTAGTGTTTAAACCTAGAAAATACACCAAAAAGTATTGTAAAACACAAACTTAAACATTCATTTGTTAATTAAAATTAACAAAATGCTATATCATAATCAAAATCCAAATTTTAGATTTTTACATTTTTTTAACATAGATATTTTTAAACCTAGCCTAATCTAAAGGGAGGGAGAAGTACCACTCGAATCTTGGTTGCCCATATAAAGAACCAACACCATTTCCACTAGATTGGACCCCAATTTTATATTTTTGCTTGTTCGGCTTGTTCGGCGACAGTCTAAAATCCTATGTAATCATAAATTTTTTAAAGCAAACAAAATTTTAAAATATGAAAATATTATTGCTGTCAATTTATTTTTTTATATACCATTAAAAGAAATAGCAGCAATTTATTCCCAACAATAATAATTCTCTATTAAAATTTAAAAATCAGCTATAAAAAATATTTTAATTATTTGTTATTACATTTTTTAATATTTTAATTATTAAAAAATATTTTAATATTTATTTATATATTTTCATTTTAACTAATTGAATATATTCAGCAATAAGCCAATAATCAATTTTTAGATCCTTTAAAAAAGGGACAATTACAAAATCGTCCTTAAAATTTTTCCAAAATACAATGTTTTATAACTTTAGTTTTAAAAATAGAATTTTTTATCCCCATATTTTGAGTGTATTAGACTTATTCGTCAGTTTATTAAAACAACACTCTATTTTTTAATTATTTTTTTGGCTAATTACCTAATTAGGCTTACCAAACTTATAAAATATTATTTATCTAGAACAGGGCCGTCTCATTAAATTTCAGGGCCCTGTGCTGAGGTTACAAATGAGGCCCCTGCGCCGAGATTTTAGTTTGATGAAAAGGAACAACTTGTCCTCCGTGACAGCCAGAATTTTGTTGTAGGGGTCCAATTTAAATGTACACTTAAAGGCATATGAGCTTCTTACTATTCTATTATAACACTAACAGCAACATGTCAACATGTTAAATGCACATGAGCTTCTTACTAATCTAAGTTTCAACTAATCTACAACTTAAGATTGGTTTCTATAGCTGGTGAATCAACATAATCAAACTCAAGTTCAAACCCGATATGTTTTGCAAACAAATCCTTGTTGTTTATAAACAAGAACTCAACAACCTACCAATTCAGCAATATCAGTTACCTATTCAACAACCTAC
>CATIWJ010239303.1:0-25764 GCA_949640765.1 Croton laevigatus | reverse complement strand
TCCAGATGAATCTGGGCGTGAGGGGGGTGTGAAAGAATCCCACATCGGAAAGGAGAAGGGTCTTAATGAGATTTATAAGGCTGGGCAATCCTCACCTGTCAACTCGGGTTTTCAGGTGAGTTAGGCCCAGATTCTTAACATATTAATTAATTATTAGCTAGCAAATGATAGAAAAAAGCTATAAACTTAACGAAATCATCAGCTAATTGAAACTTTAAAAGAATATTAGGTCCAATTTGACTAGTTTACCAAATATCTAAAACACTCTTTTAATCTTCAAAAATTGCACTTTGGCTCCTTCATTTAAATTTATAGAAATTCAAGCTCACACTATGCAGAAAGAGGATGAGTCTGAAAATGTTAATTAAGGTTTTTTTTTTTTTTTTGAAAGTTTGTAGTCAAAGTATTTTCCGACATTATATATGCATCATGCTTTCAATTATTAGATGTACTTTTCTACACATAGAAAAGGAAGATATTTAAACCATAAACTTGAGATTTGTCTTTTCAATGGAAGCCATAAACTTGAGTTAAGGAACTTTAATTATTACATTTTTATATATAAAAAAAATAATATCATATATATTGAATTACAAATTAATAAGCAATCGTAAGTATTGATAAACAAAGAGCCCCATAAATCATATCCAGTAATTATCGATTAGAAGCATTATACTATATATAACTCTTATTATTCATACGTACAAAAATCACAGAAACACACACATCAAGCTCAAAGGGCGTATGAGAATATTGTACCGAAATTTAATAATGAAAACCAACAACTGAACATGTTGGCTTGAGGTTTGATAAAGGAACTATTGTGTGAGTGAGTGTGTTTTTGGCATTAACCAAAGACATGGCTGAAAGAATTGAAGCAATGATCATAACCCAACATTCAAATTAGGGACCATCACTTATTCCTGAACTGGCAGTCAGATGATTATCCAAAACAAAGAATCATAAACTGAATTATTATGAAGCAAGCATGCATGGGAAGGAATTACATATAATATAATATAAAAAGAAAATCATCCTAATGCTACTTTTTATCCTCTAGTTGGCCTTATTGCTCTGAAATAATACAAAGCTCCAAAAACACTATTAAGGCCCAAATGGCAGCAAATGCCACAGCTTAAAGCCCATATAATCCAAAACCCATATTATAATACGAAACCCATGTGAGCACACTGCCCTAGCGGGTTTTGGAAAGTACATAGTAGAGAGGAACTAATTTCAAAAGGGATCTAAGACCACAGTCAAACCATTGGGAATCCAACTCCTATTCCCTGACTAATTGTCTGTGAAATACAGGGTAGTAAGAATTAGCAGCAGGCACTTTTGTTGAAAGAAATGGGCATAGAAGTTAGTGTGCTGTGTGTGTGTGAAGAAGGAAGGGTTTATATTTGTGGGGCTGTGTCAGAAATTTTGGGCACCAACCACAATTATGCATTGCTCTATCCCACTTATCTTCTCCTCCTCCGCCTAAAATTATTTTCCTGGTTTCTGACAGAATTTTCAGTTATATACTAATTAACTTGTTCTTCAGCGACTTTACTGCTTTTGTGTTCTTGATTTGGCTTCTTACATTGAAAAAAAATCCTATCTATTAAGATCCTCTTAATAAGATTATATGCAACTTGTATACTGATGAATACACTGTTTGTAAACAAAAAAAACTGAGTATCAATTCAAAATTATCGGCTTAATTAGTGAATCATTCATTTTTATTTTGTTTCTTGCAACAAAATTCATATTAGCATTAAGAAATGATAAATATTATCAAACAACTTTGCTGTCGTTTTAAATTTCGGTCTAGCAATTTATTTTTGGAAAATGACATGGAAATTATGCGTAGTTTATAAAAATTGAGATAGAGAAATTCTAGTCTCCCGTGAATACAGGTTTTGAAAAACAAGGGTGGTGGGAGTGGTGGCTGTCTCTCTATTACACAGTACATAATTAAACGTAAAAATGGACCCTCCAACTACTTGGGTGAAAAGTGAAAAATACCCATTTTTATTGCAAGCTTAGGCTTTGGCCGAAATGGTCAACATAAATATTTCCTGACATTATGAGCTTTGCCTTTAATTTGATTTGACAAACTATACTAATCATCCCATTTCAGGCTCACATGCTTACATTCCAATATTAATTCCCCAATATTGGGAAAAAAAAAAAAGAAACATTTTGATTTTTTTTAATTAAAAATGAAGAACACTAAAATTACACTTTCACAACTCACTCAAAAAATTAGGCAATTAGTCCACGAAAATTAAATGGTTGACATAGACAAATGACTAAAAAAATATAAATTTTTAGCACTTAACTTGAATCATATATAATGGATCAAGCAATCAGTATACATGAGTTTTTTTTTTTATATATATAAATGTGTTTAGATTTAAGTTTTCTTAATCATTTAAGGTTTTCATAAAAGCTTCGAGAGCTAAGTTTTTTGTCGACATTGGAGGAGATGAACTCGTAGGAAAAAGTCGGTTTGATATTATTCGTAGAAAATTAGTCATTTCATTATTAATTATTTGTAGACATTTCTTATTAAATGATATTGTCTGTTAACTACTCTATTGAATTGCTGGCAGGAAAAAAAAAAATTTAGAGGACTATACGAAACAAATTGAATTGGATGGTTGTATAGAAAATTAATGGAGATATGTTGGATATTAGAACACAAGACTGAATGTGGGACCTCCATTTTCATTAAAGTTTCTGAAATGAAATGCCTAACAGCGTTAGGTTGGTGGGAATTCGTCTAATTTTTGGACACTTTTGGTTTTGGATTTGAGCATTTATATTACAGGTACTGCCCTTACTGTTTCTTGACCTTTAAAAACGTCCTTCCCTTTTATTGCTATTTGTTTCTAATCTAACTAACTCAACAGTTTTTCTGCAAACCTAATTTAAATTCATTACTTCATCATTAACATTTTTCTCTTTGTGAAAAATCCTAGGACATGTAATAAAATATCTTCATTGACTTGAATTCTATCGAGTCAACTTCAAAGCATACCCAGAAAATAAAATACAAAAACTGAAATTAATCGGTAATTTGTTTGATGCATTCATTATTTTTAAATATGATTTATTATTATCATCATTCGTCTAAAACATGATTAAAAAAGTAAAAAATAATTGACATGTGGCACTTTTACAGAAAGGACTGAAGTTCGCTTATTTATTGGAATTCAATTCATTGTCATGAGAGAAAATTTCAAACAGGATAATTAAATTAAAAAATTGTACTTTTAAATAAATAAGGACCGTCAAATAGATTAACTTGGATACTCTTACAGAAAAATAAAAATGATGTAGATTACTTGTCATTGTAGATAACAAGTTCTTCATTGCCAAAATTGAAATGCATGCGTATTATTATAACAAATTTATCATCTTCATAATTACTAAATTGTATAGTGCAAAAAGTAGTGCATTTATTCAATTCTGTATAATAAATTGTTCTTTCATCTATACGGTGGAACATGCACATTTGTCATCTTGTAAAGGTTTTTTTTTTTTTTTTGTTAACAGAGATACATATATCTTGTAAAGGTTTTAGCTTTTAGGTTGTAACATATTCAAATATTTTGTCGGTGTGTTGTAGTATTATAAGGAGAAAATTTACTAATTACATAAGAGAGGAGAGGTGAGTTGGATATTGGATGAGAGGGAGAGCGTGATGATGAAGTAATAAAACAAGTTAGAATAAGATGATGGAAAAAGAGAAGCGAAGAGAAGAGAAGAGAAGAGAAGAGTAGGGTATGCAAGTGCAAATGCAATGTTATGAAAAGAAAAGAGAAGTAAGTTAGGTAAGGTGGCAGCGCATATAGGGGCTCACTCTGCAGGCAAATTGTTACCTCTTTCTATCACCATTTTCCTAAAGGTGCGGACTTCTTATTTGGACCAACTCCCCCCATCCACACATATCCTCCTTTCTTCTTTTTCTTTCTTCTTCTTTTTTTTTTTTTTTAAATATCCTTCTTCTCAATTTGATGTAAAATCGAACATTTTACTGTAGATGTAAGAGAAGGGAGAATGTGAGAATCGAACCTCATATTTCAGGTGTGGATGATTAATATGTTAGCCATTGGACTAGACCTTTAATCCCATGTATAATCGATTTTTTTATTTTTAAGAAAAAGGTTATAATGAATTATATTATAATGGTATGGTCAAGCCAACAATTTGAACATAATTAAAATAAACCGTAAAGAGTGAAAATTAAAATAAACAAATAGGATTAAGTATCAGCTCAATTTTCAGCAAATCCAACTTTCTTTGGGTTACAAACTTTCTTTTTCTTTTCTTTTAAATCACATATATAAATGAACAACAAATTGCATTTTTTTTCCCCGAAAAATGGCGTTAGTCAGCGTAATCTTTTGCTTTTTTTTTTTCAATAAACTAAAATACAATAATAGATAGGAAATAAAATTAATAAAAAAAGGATGGGATGGTAAGGTAGATGCTTTTGGAGCTTGGATTAATTAATTAAATAAAGCGAGACTGAGTTTAATTTATTTCAAGCTTTTTATTCCCATGTGACTTGGGGGGGGGGGGGGGGGGGGGGGGGGAGGGGGGGAACAAATTAACACAGGAAAAACGACGTCATTTCTGCATTGTTTTTCTATGGTTGAAGAGAGTCAAGTCAAAGACAAGTACAGATTGTGATCCACTGTTGGATGTGTAAATAATAAGGGTAAATGTATTTTGACTCCAGTATTCGCATCTATTTTCTCTTCAATCACATAATCACAAGGGTAAAGGTAAATTATATTTTACCTTAAACATAAATATTAAGTCCTTATTGTTTAACATAATTTAACTTAAAATATTTATTTTCAATAAAATTATGTTTATTATTACTATTATTATTATTATTACCTAGAAATTAAAAACTTAAAATAATTAATTAGTACATTTTACTTTTTATTTTTTTGACAACGCTTTTGAGTGTAATTACTTGGACTGACAGAACTTATGATTATGGATATTTAATTTTGAATTAATGTATAGTGCAGCATGATCTTAATATTGTGACTTAAGTTTCAATAAATTCCATTCTTTTTGCCCTCGAGAAAAAGAAACAAGCAATGCAAAATTATTTATTGACTTTATTAATAAAAAGTAGTAGTATTATTTATCAAAATATAAATAATAAAATGAGGATTTCAAAGCCTTAATTATATAATCAACAAGAAAAATGGATTAGAAAAACTATAATTTTATACTACTAGACATACAGATTAAAGTGAGGCTGGATTTACATTTTACAATGCAAATTTGTGTGTGTGTTTTTTGGATGGCTTGTCCTATTTTATTTTTGGAAAAAATAACACTATTATTACAAAAATATATATATATATATATAAAAGATTTAGATTATTATAAACATTAAGAGCATCCCCCATAAAGAAGTTCTAAAATGCTACCTTGGCAAAAATAGAGACACATTGTCCTTTATGTACTCTTACAATAAAGACGTTTAGCGATTTAGACGACACAATTAAAGCAATCAATAAATATGTAATTTGAATATATGACATTTACTTTTTAAATAACAAAATAGTTTAAAAGTTTATTATGTATTGTGGAGCAAAAAAAAAAAAGACATATGGAACATT
Source organism: Croton laevigatus (assembly GCA_949640765.1). Lineage (NCBI taxonomy): Eukaryota > Viridiplantae > Streptophyta > Magnoliopsida > Malpighiales > Euphorbiaceae > Croton > Croton laevigatus. Next base: position 20,122 of record CATIWJ010239303.1, on the reverse strand, counting down.
TTACAATGATATAACAAAACCTTTTCTCCACTAATCGACTCCATATCTATGGTATTCTTTCTTTTTATTCTGTAGTCCATAATTTTATCCGATCAATTAGTGATTTGTTTTATATTTAAAAAGAAAAAATTAACTAATAGTAACCATAATCATGTTTCTACTGAATCCTTATACGTTAGCTTGTCTTTAAAATTAACGAATAACAATATTATTTCTATGATAAAGAATACACTTGTAACTAACAAAAATAGAATCGGAGAAAACTAAAATAAAAATAGAAACACCTTTGCTAACTTTTCTACGTTTGTTTGCTTTTATTATACGATAAAAAATACACTTGTAATTAGCCGCTAACTTACTAAAGATGGAATCATCGAAACTAAAATAAAAATAGAAATACTTTTGCTAACTTTTTACTTTTGAAATTAATGATAATAACGATAATTCTACGTCAGTTTGCCTTTATTTCTACGATAGCTAGCCAATAACTTACCAAAAATGGAATCATCCAAACTAAAATAAAAATAGAAATACTTTTGCTAACTTATTACTTTTGAAATTAATGATAATAACAGTATTTATACGTTAGTTCGTCTTTATTTCTATGATAAAAAATACACTTATAGCTAGCCGCTATAACTTACCAAAGATGGAATCATCGAGACTAAAATAAAAATAGAAATGCTTTTGCTAACTCATTACTTTTGAAATTAATGATAGTAACCATATTTTCATGTTAGTTCGCCTTTATTTTTATGATGAAAAATACACTTGTAGCTAGCCGCTATAACTTACCAAAGATGGAATTATCGAAACTAAAATAAAAATAGAAATACTTTTGCTAACTCATTACTTTTGAAATAAATGACAATAACCGTATTTATACGTTAGTTTACCTTTATTTCTACAATGAAAAACACACTTGTAGCTAGCTGCTGTAACTTGCTAAAGATGGAATCATCGAAACTAAAATAAAAATAGAAATATTTTTTCTAACTCGTTACTTTTGAGATTAATGATAATAGCCGTATGTATACGTTAGTTCGTCTTTATTTCTATGACGAAAAACACACTTGGCTATCCGCTAACTTACTAAAGATAGAATTATCGAAATTAATTAAATAAAAATAGAAACATATATCTTTATTAGCTTACTTTTGAAATTAATGAACTGTATTTTTACGTCGGCTTATATTTAAATTTAACAAACAATAATACAATTTTCTGTAAACAAAGAACACGCTTGCGACCATCTACTAACTTATCAAACTCAGAGTAATAAGAAAAAAAAAAAGCATATAAACATAGCCAGTATCTACCAATCATATTTTAATTTGTGCTACTAAAGGAAGAGTGGACTTCAAGTCCTTAACTTCTACCAAAGAAGCATCTTCATAGAGACTAAAAATAGCATTAATAAACTGACCTCCAAATCTCTAAATAAACTACTGTATATTAGTAGTAACTATTTTTATACAAAGACTTGCAAATGCGAAATAAAAGAAAATGACTTAAGGTTGCAATTAGGAGCTGATCTACAGTCAAACTAAAACTAAGAAAACAAGTAGTAGTAGTAATTAAAGAGCAGAGCCATTTTCTCTCTGTGGTTTAAACAATTGATAAAGACAAATAAAGATTCCATAGACTTTCCTAGAGATTCATAATATATAGTATATGTATAGAGAAAGAGAGTAATAAAAAATAAAATAAAATAATCCTTAATTGTACTTAATTAAGATGAAATTAATATTTTTGGGTATGGACTGAACCAATAATAAAAGACCAAGAATGAAAATGGTGATTAGTAAATGATTATATAAAATTAATGTTTGAAGTAAGGCTTTTGGATCTTGTGTCATCTGACCCTAATTTAGGAATAACACTGCCCTACTTCACATGATTCTTTCCCCAATTTTATTTAGAGGACAAATTTTCATTTTTATTTTATTTTGTGGCAGATTTGGAATCTCAACTTGCATTGCCTTTGCCACCAATTTTTTTGCTGTTTGCATTTCGCCATTCTTTGCTGCCTCATTATTATTTTTGATTCTCTTCTCTGTAATGTTAATATTAGTAGTAGAATTTTAAATGATTTACAACTTCTTTTTTTTTTTTTAAATTAAAGATTTTATGATATGAAAATAAAAATGAATTTTTTTTTTTTAATATAACGTGACATAATTTGATTGGCCCACAATAATAGGAAGCAAAACCCTAACCATTCACCAATAATCCATAAGAGTGTTCAGGTACTACCCCATGTACGGTACCCACCTGACAACCCCCAAATCCATTGGACCGTGATTTTCACGTGCAATAAAATCGCGTGCATCTAACAAATCCCACTCACCCGAACCGAACTGCTCGTGCCCTGAGACCAACACTTAAATACTCTACTGATACTCTTCCAGTTTTTAGTCAAACTCAGTCCACAAACCCTAAATTAATTAAAAATTAAAATGATTAATTAAATATGCTTAATTTGGGAAACAAATTAAATTTAAAAATGAAGGGTCTTGCAAATTCCACATTTTTTAAGACAGAAAGAACAAAATTACAAATTAAAAAACAAGAATAGAAATACAAACCAAAACCGCAAATGCCAAATCAAAACCAGTTCAGTTCAATCCCTAGAAATAAACCGTTAAAACAAACAGTAAAGTAAAACCCATTTCTTGCTATTGCCAATTTTCTTCTTTTTTTTCTTGATCTTGATCATCAGTATTGGTATGTTGGTCAACATGGATTTTAGAAATAATAATATATCTATATCTGAATCAATTCATATATAGAAAGAAAGCAGAAGAAGGGGATAAAAATCACAAAAAGGAAGAGGACCATGGAAGGTGAATTTGTTTCTGGGCTTCTTTGTGAAGAAAGTGAAACCTGCCTTGAAGAAGAAGAAGAAGAAAGAGAAATAATGGTGGATGAGGAAACTTTTCTTGATATAAGCTTGAACCATGGAGAGGATTTAGGAGAAGAGAATTATTTGGAAATGCTGTTTGAGAAAGAGATCAGTTTTACTCTCAAAACGGATCAATCTATGGAATTTCAGAATTGGGTCAAATGTACCCGTTTAGAAGCTATCAATTGGATTCTCAAAGTTAGTCCTTTTTTTTTCCTTTAGTATAAATGCTAAATTTTGATTTATCTTTGATGATTAGTTTATGATTAATTCTTCTGTGGTACTAATTAATACAGAGTAGAGCATTGTTTGGATTTCGCTTGCAAACAGCTTATTTGGCTATGACCTTTTTTGATCGGTTCCTTTCAAGAAGGTCCATTGATGTAAGATAATTCAAAGAATTCTGTTCTTTAAATTTACAAAATTTTTCTTTCCTGTAATTGATTTCGCTTTGAAAATCTTGATTTGCAGAGGGAAAAATCATGGGCATTTAGATTACTATCAGTAGCATGTCTTTCTTTGGCTGCAAAAATGGAGGAAATAAGTGCACCTTCGTTACCAGAGTTTCAGAGTGATGACTACAATTTTGAAAGCAGAGTAATTCAAAAAATGGAAATTTTGGTATTAAGTACATTAGAATGGAGAATGATTTCCATTACTCCTTTTGCTTTTCTTCGCTATTTCATTGTCAAATTCAGCAAGGAATCTCCATCAAAGAATTTAGTATCAACAACTGTTGGATTCATTTTGGAGTTAATGAAAGGTACCCTTTTGATTTATGCCCATTCTTAAGTATATTCTTTGATTCAATTTTTCCATTGATGGGTTATTTTATGTATTGATTTAAGTTTTTTAATTGCAGAGATCAATTTGGTGGATCATAGACCGTCTGTTATAGCTATTGCAGCTACATTGGTGGCATTGGATCAAAGCTTAACAAGACAAGCAATGGAGTCAAAAATGAGTTCAATCTCCTGTTCTGGGCTGATTAATAATGTAAGTTCTTAATTTTCTCATTTTTAAGCCAATTCTGTATATTTATATCACACTGCATTGATTTGCTGATTGAGAAAGATTGCATTTTTTTTTTTTTTTTTGTTAATTTGATACAGGAAGATGTATTTCAATGCTACAGTCAAATACAGAAATTGGGGATGGAGAATCTGAGAACACCGACGCTCATAAAACCGACGGCGGCAGCTGGGGCGGAATTAAGACCAATTGATGTGTTAGAGAACTCTTCAGTTACTTGTGATGATATTACTAAAAGGAAACGAATTGATTTGGGCAATTCTGATCAAAATTATGATGAGAAACGACAGAGATAGAGAAATCTGATATGTGTTGGTGGTGGGTTGATGATGAATATAAAAAAAGGGATATTGTTAATTTGTTGATGAGTGTCGTTTTTGATAATTAGATGATGATATTGGAGTTGGTTGGAGATATTTCCTCCAGGAAAAAGACCAAAGGAAGGAGAAAACCAAATAAAAATAATAAAAGAGCCCATTCTTTAGGGGAAAAAAAAAAAAAGCTGATTCAAAATTGACATTACAATGTCACCAGATGTGAGAAAAAAGGAAACAATTTAGAGGGCTTGAGTTGAAGAAGGCTGTTTATATAAAACAGTCAGTTCATATATATGTTTAGTTGCTTACTCACAGTAACATGTCCTTTTTTTTTTTTTAATATAGATAATAATTTCTTTTTTGCACTTTTATAAAAATATCTTGATTATTTTGGGGGAAAAAGAACAACTTTATTTCTGGGTTTATAATGTCTCTTCCCTTGCAACCTTACCTTTTAGTTAGATACTTGGGAAGAGAATGCTTTGTTGTGATTTTGATGAATCTGTGCTTCATGTTTGGCCATCCAAAAAGTAATGTAAAAGTGAATTTGATTGGATTTGTTTGAACTTCTGGGGTTCAAAAGCGGGTCCTGATTTGTTCTTTTCATCAAAAAATATAATAGTAGTACTTTTTTTATTAATAATCATTTGTTGTAATCTGAATTTACTAATTAGATTATGAGTAACTATCAGCAAACCTTTTCCTGGAATTGCTGAGAAAATAGTAGTAGTAAAAGACGAAAAAGGAAAAAAAAAGAGAGAGTACTTTCTTCTTGCATGATCCTATGACTGAAACTCAAGATATGAAGAGATTAGATTGACGTAGTGGAACATTGAACAGTAATGGGTTTTTTTATTTTTCTGAGGTTGAAGAAGACAAGTAAGAGCTGTACTGTACAGTCAAAACTGGCTAAATTATAAGTACTTGGTACTTACTCTGCCATTGTGCTACCCTTTTTATTGTCTGCCAATTTTGCTTTTGGGACTTAAACAAAATAATACTAATGGCTTGCTGTTTTCACAAGTTATATTAGTCTTTTCATGGATACTTGAGTTGATGGTGCTCTGTGTTTATACTTTATAGTCTGGAAAGCTTCTAGGAGTACAGCAATACTGTTTAGATGTATACTTCATAATCTTCCGTAGAGATTCACAATTTTTTTTTTTCCTAGCTAGCTTCAGTTACGTAAGCAAGTAATCAAAAATGGTTTGGATTAAATTTCCTTTTTTTTTTTAATGCATTTTTAAACAATTATTGAGTCAAGGAAGATGATAAATAGTACTCTTCTATTTTAAAAAAAGATAAAAATTTCTTTTCATATGCGAATTGAGTATTTATTTTCTTAGCAGAATAGAAATTATATGTTTTTTAGGGAATATTTTTTTTCACCAGATTGTACAAATATAACAATTCCTCATATAACGGATGATATGGTCCACGTAAATCTCTACTCATGCCTAATTGCCTATCTGGGCCGTTCCCTTATTTGTCGTTGACAAAACAATCCATAATTGCTCGAGAGAAAATTATTATTTAATGCTTATATTTTGCTATAATTACTAATTTTATCAATTTTTTTAGTATAATTGCTGTGCTATTATTACCGTTTGATATAAATATAAACTTCACATGTTAGTTTTGACATTTGACCGCCAATTTGGCATCGACTGATATAAAAAATTATAGAATTGATCTCTTAAGTTGATTTGGATTTTCATTTTTACCATTTTTACAACTTTAATACTTAATTTCACTGCAGCTTGAATTTTTTTGCCAACAACTTCACTTTCAGAATTAATAATTGTAAAATCAGAATATAAAAATTTTAATATAATTGATGATTGTAAAGCCTTAGCATCAACAATAGGAAATGTTTCTTTTACTTTTGTTAAACGGTCTGCAAATAAAATCGTTCATACTCTAGCTCGGGAGGCTTCTTCTTCGACATGTGTAAGGGAGTGGTTTTCAAATCCTCCTTTGTTTCTTCGTCCTGCTCTTCGAGCGAATTTAATTTAATGAATTGGTAGTTCATTAAAAAATATATATATATTAATATTAATAAAAATTTAAAATACACTAAAAATTCTTAATTTGATAAAATAAAAATAAAAAATCACTATTATTGTTTTAAACATTTTTTTTCTTAGTGACTAAAAATTGTTAATGACTTTTCTTGTAAACATTAAAATAATAATACGTTAAAAATACTTAATAACTTTTCTTTAGTTGATTTATCATGTGACAAACTTCCTTTTTTTTTTGTGAATTACATTATAATTGATTCTTATCCGTTTCAAAGATGCATAATTTTTAATCTGTGGCATTTATAAGCTTAATTTTATTTGTGGTGTAAAAAGGTCTTTTTAAACTGAATAATAGAAAATGACACATGCAAAATGATATGTAAGAAAGCTTAGATTTGTTAGTTTCAACTATAAAATTAATTTAGTTTAATTGAAAATTATAAAATTATTTTAGATAAAAATTAAAATAGTAATTTTCTATACCATTTTCTATTTTAAAATAATGAAAATAGAAATAATTATTTTAATTTATATCTATAATTATTTTTTTTAAATAATCAGAAACAATTGAACCAAACTTCGAGAATCAATTAACAACAAAAAAAAATTAAAAATTGGCGATCAGTAAAAATAGAATCCGGATAAAAAAAAAATCACGACCATAAACTAAATATTACCTCAAAACTAAAGTTTCTGTAATAGGAGGTTGGTTATCACTTTATTTAATAAGTATTTTTTAAAATTTATATGATTTAAAAAAAAATATTTAAGATAATAATAATAAATTTTTATTTTATCAAATTAAAATTTTTTTATTATATTTTAGATCTTTATTAATATTAAAATATTTTTATATTATAATTTTATGTTTTTATATTTTTATTTTTACATTTATTAAGTATGAAGGTAGAGTTGTTAGAAAAAAAAATTAAAGTGCAATAAAATTGAGCATTAAAATTAAAAAAAAGGTAAAAATGAAAATCAAAATCAATTTAAAGAGCTAATTCTGTAATTTTTTATGTCAATAAAATGTTAAAGTTAACGGCGTAGTGACTAAAGCATATACTACTATTTAGACTAAACAGTAGTGATGGTAAAACAACTATGCCAAAATAAAGTGATGAAATAGGATGAAAAAAAATAGAACGCCAAAATAAAATGACGAAATAGGAGAAAAGAAAAAGTGATAAAATATATAGCCTAACATGAGAGATGAAATAATAATTTTCAGGGCTTCATGCTAAAAAAGACTGTTTAACTGTTACCGTTTATCTGAAGTCCGATATTTGGCCTTTTTTTTTTTTTTTAAATATGGTTATAAACTCATACACCCGAATATGAATAAGAAAATTCAAACTCAATCCGTTTGAACTCGAAAATAAAAGTCTTACTACCTCTGCTGGCCTCCAACCACCCAATATTTAGCCATTGTTTGACTGTATTTCACCAAATTCATATCTGATAAATCTTTACTTCTTTTCTAGCGTATTTTGCTGGTATAAATTAAATTTGTATATTCAAAATAACTTAATTTAAAATAATTCAGACATAAATAAAAGAGCCAACAAATGACATTCAGAAAGAAAATAGAGCGAACAATCCTAAAAAGCTCAATAATTTTACTATTGAAAGTTTACACGGTTTCGTGGAAGAATCTATACATGTGCGTTTTATATCATCAATTAGAATAAATCACTAAGCATTTAATGGTGAAATTACTGAGATGCCAATCTATCTAAATTTTTCTGAGACTCTGTTCTGAAAGGACAAACCGCATACAACGGTACTTAGATCATTGAAATCATGATAAGCTCACTTACTTATACTTTGGAACATTTTATACAATTCATGTTTCCACTCTCCCATTCAAATCATAAAATTTTATAGACAAACTAACAGTAAGTGGGATCCTCTTTCTCATCTTTCTTGTACTTTGGACATTGGCTTTTCGAATGTTACGGAAAGAATTGGGATAACAAACAAGAAGAGAACTATAAGATGAATTAAAAGTTATGGGTAAAAAGACATACACTCTGTCCTACATCGATGACTTAATTGGCCATTGGCTACACAACCTACTGTTACTATACTGTTAGCACTAGCAGTAAGATCAAGTTAGCCTTGTTAATCTGATCAGATGCTTATGCTCACATCATTTCTGAGCAAAACTAATCTTTGGCTTAGATTTTGCTAGCCTTTCAGCTTCTATTGAAAAAAAAAAAAAATTTAGAGACTACATTGATGTTGCAGCAGTATGCTGCGGTGACGTAAAAAATTGAATAATGAAAAAGAATGGATCGCAAAAATCGCATTTCAGATGTAATGACAAGTACCTAGTGTTCGCACATATCATCAAGTATCAGTTTGATCCCACCGGTATCATCTTAATTGCAACCGCAACTGGCATGCCAAGAAATCCAAAGAAAACCGTGAAAACCCACTGCTGCCAACTGAGAGGATACGTGTTTGCAAATGTCCCCAGGAACTCCACAATGATGATTTGGAAGAGGACAGTGCAAGTGAGTACAGACACAAATACATAGTTCTTCAGTATCCCTTTAAAGACATTTATCTTCTCCATTTCCCTGGAGCTGATCTCATTGAAAACCTGAACAACGAAATAAATTTATTATCAGAGTTAGTTTGAGGTAAAAGCCTTTGGCAAAGCTGAGAATGGTGCTTGGTCTCAGTTACGAAAAGGAAAATGATCTCTGTTAGTTTCAATTTTAAATGATGAAATTACCTGACAAAATACGAAAGCGTTGAAGATAAGCGTATTTAATATCAAATCGGAATCTGGGCCGTCAAGATTAAAAGTTGCTTTTCCTCTTGTCTGAAGGTACCATATCATTACAAACTGATACATTGACTGCCCCAAAATATTTCTCCACATTACATTGCTGATGAAGTTTCCCTTCCGGCCAACCGGGGATCTCTTCATGAGGTCATCAGTAGGAGGCTCTGTGGCTAGTGCTAGTGCTCCTAAAGTATCCATAATCATATTGACCCAGAGAAGTTGAACGGCAGTTAATGGAGCATTACCTATGAGAGAGCAGACCCAGAAAGAAAGATGTTAAAGCCATATGAAGGCAATGCCTAGAAGAGAAAATCTGACTGGCTATTTATGTAATCAGTCTCTGATACCTGTCAAACAGGCTGCAGAAAAGTTGACAATAAGCGCAACTACGTTAACCGTCAGTTGAAACTGAACAAATTTCTGAATGTTAATATAAACTGAACGGCCCCATTTTGCCACAGTTGCAATTGTCGAAAAGTTATCATCCAGAATTATGACATCAGCACTTTCCTTTGCCACCTGCAAAACAAAAAAAATAAATAAATAAATAAATTCAAAATGAATATCAATGGGCAAAATAAAAATTTCAGAATGACAAGCATTCTGCTAAACAAAGCACAGGTCAGATCAGCATGAACAAATTAGGGTGCTCGTACAAAAACATAGAGAACTAAAAATTTGGAAGCACAAATGGTCTTATTATAGCCTCAACATCATCAGGAAGGTTCTGTGAGTTAACATGAGAAATGTGGGTGAGATCATCTTTTCTTAATAATTTATTATGGTTCCACCAACTCAATATTAAGTATTCCATGTCAATCAAACAAGAATAAACATAAAATTTATTGAAAATAATTAATAAAGCTATATGAGTCAATGGAATGGCATTACAAACACATTTCCATGCAGATAAATATAACAAAACAAACCTCAGTTCCAGCAATGCCCATTGCAAGCCCAATATCAGCTTCATGCAGGGCTGGAGCATCGTTTGTGCCATCACCAGTCACAGCAACAACTTCCCCAAAAGTTGTTCGCAGGTGCTTCACTAGTGTATGCTTATCCAAGGGTGAAGATCGAGCCATCACCTGCAAAACGTAATTCCAAAGAATTTTTGAGAAATGTGAGACAAGTTCTCCACCATTTACAGTCAATAGAAAAGAGCATTTAAAGTTATATTGAGTTGAATTAAATACTCAAAAAGTACCTGAATCTTTGGAATAAGTTCCAGCAGCTCTTCCCAACTTTTCTCCCGGAATTCAGGTCCTTCAATTGCTATGCCCTTATCAGTCAAAATTCCACATTCTCTAGCAATAGCCTTAGCAGTCGTTATATTGTCACCAGTGACCATCCGAACCATAATTCCAGCTGATCTGCAAATTGCAACAGACTCCTTGACGCCAGGGCGCACTGGATCTTTAATACCCACAATACCTATGCATGTGTAGCCCTTGAAAGGAACAGAGCAGTCAGCAGCAAAATCACTTTCAGTTTCCAAGTAAGCAAGGCAAAGTGTTCGAAGAGCTTCACTAGCAAATTGTTCAATTGTATTCTTCAAATGATTGATGGAGGATTCATCAAGTGGAACAACCTCACCATTCGCGTTTATAAATTTGTCACAAGCAGCTAAAACAATTTCAGAGGCTCCCTTACAGTGTGCTCGAAAGCTTCCAGTAGGAAGTTCTAAAACTACACCCATGCGTTTCTTTGTTGAATTGAAAGGTTCAACTTTCACAATTTTTGACTTTTCTCTTTCTTCTTGGAAGTTTCCTCCAAGTAATAACCCAAACTCTAAAAGAGCTATTTCTGTGGGTGATCCCAATATCTCAACTTTGTTATCTCTATCACTAACAATTTCTCCTCCAGTGTTATTAAATATTGATTCAAGTAGAATTTTCAATGCAGCATCTGGAATTGCAGAAGCAAAACTAAGAGCACTCTTGGAGCTGCTCACTTCCTTGACTTCCCTACAAATGCATGCTTTTACAACAGTCATATGGTTAGTTGTCAGTGTCCCAGTTTTGTCACTACAGATAGTTGTGGAAGATCCCATGGTCTCACAAGCAGCTAGATGGCGAACAAGTGCCTTATCATTCATCATCTTCTTCATGGCAAAAGCAAGACTCAATGTAACAGCCAAAGGAAGGCCCTCAGGAACTGCAACCACAACAATTGTAACCGCAATAGCAAAAAACTCTAACATTGCCATGGCATCATCACCAGACCAGATCCAGTGGCTTCCTTCCTGAAGCTTACGCCTAAATAGTCCTTCCACCAGAACAGCAAATGTCACAACAGCAAAAAATAAGCCTATTTTCCCAATGACAGTGGCAACACCATTCAACTTGACCTGAAGTGGGGTCTCATCATCTCCTCCTTCACTGAGTGTAGCCATTAGTTTACCCCACTGTGTTCTCATCCCAACAGTAGTCACAAGCATTTTGCATGATCCATCCTGAACTTTGGTACCAGAAAGAAGAAAAGGATTAGTAGCATTCACTTGAACTGGTTCGCTCTCTCCTGTCAAACTTGATTCATTAATTAACAAAGAAAAGCCAGAAACAAAAAGTCCATCAGCTGGGACCTGGTCTCCTATAGAAAGATGAACAATATCACCAGGAAGCAAGTCATAAATGGAGAGTTTCTGCCTCAAGCCATTTCTAGTAACATGAATTGATATCTTTTTCTTTTCTTTGTCTAAATCTTTGAATTGTAGAGATTGCTTATAATCACTTGTCGCAGTGACAAAAACAACAAGGAGAATACTTGCAACAATTCCAAGGCCATCATGTGCACCCTTAGGCCAACCTTCCATGACTACGCCAACAATAAGGGACACAAAGGCACAAAAACCAAGTATCATAAGTGTAGTGTCTTGAAGGGCTTCCCATACAAAAAGCCAGAAACCCTTGGGTGGGCTCTCAGCAAATTTATTTATCCCATAAATTTCTCTCCGTTTATCCAGCAAACCTTCAGAAGTTGAAATTCCGCTAGCAGCTGACGTGGAGAGTTTGGCAGCAATTCCCTCAACACCATCATGAATTTTCAGTTTCTTTACATCGTGGCCTTCAACAATCGATGCCAACTCATCAGCACAAATTTTAAAACCAGCAGATTCAACCTCCTCAGGTACAGTGTAGTCACTAGACAAAGTAAGACCTGAGAATAATCAAGGAAAAGGTCAACATGGAAGGATAACCTACAGGACGCATAGATGAATGCAAAAAGTACCCACCTTGGATAAACTGAAGAGCTGCTTGTGAGACCAAAACTGCAACTCGAAGCTTCTCCTGCAATACAAAGATAGAAAGCAAGAAAATAGAATGAGAAAGGAGGACATAAAAGAGTAACTTCACTCATTTAAAACAACTTGTTTGATGGCCTTGATACTATCAACAGATTCATTTGATTCTATTTTCCATCATGATGAGACAACATTTCCATTTCCAAGAAAAACTGAGGAACATGGAATAGGCTAAATAGATTTGGCTTTAGAAAATGAACCAAAAGATATACTGGAAATACTAAGTAAGGGTTTCTCCCTTTCAGAACAGGCAGTCGATGTATTATCGCAGTGTGTCTACATCTAAAGGCATTTCCAAAGAACAACATTGATATGATACTGGATTATACATAAAACTAATCATGAGAAACCCTATTTTCCCAATAATCTTAATACTCTAACAACATAAATCGTGTTCAACTATATTTTTAGGTTTGAAATGATGATATAGTTTTTTTGTTGACATTGCCAACATCAATGACGGTCATAACTCATAAGAAATGTCAATTTGGCTGAGGAGGAGATGCTGAGTACGTTACTAAACAATTCCACCGGACCAGCTCAATCATTTTGCAGCTTCAGTGCCTCCTTAAAGTTCAAATTCCATTTTAGAAGCCACATCCGCACAACGAAACGGTCAGTCAGTTGCATTTGAAGTAAATCCTCCATAACAAACTAATCTAGGGGCTACGGCAGCAAATTTCCGGCAAGAAAAATCAAAAGCACATGTACACCAGGAGATGTGAAATTAACAGGTTTCTTATGAGAGTGGCTTCAAATTCGTAGATAGGAAGAGAACTTGTATTTTAGTTTAGTTATTGATAGGAAATCCAAATTCCATGCCATTGAACATTAGAAATTCTCTTGAAGTAGATAATCTTTGAACGGAAAATAACAATAACAATTAATAATTATATAGAAAACAAGCGAGTCCTATTGTTAAGTATGGATGGCAAAGTAAAATTCCTAATCAATTATTAAAAAAAAAAAAAAAAACAATAAATGAATCAAGAAAGCAAGCTGGATTGGTCAACGTGGAAAACATCGCAGAGACTTAGGTCCAACTCAAAATCCTGAAAAGGAAATTTTGAATCGTAGCCTTTTACTTTTCCAATCAGATTTAAATTCTTCCGGCTTAGATTTTCTGAGCAATCAAACACGGAAAATAGAGAGAAATAATACCTGATTAGAGCGACGGATGGCTTCGGCCTCAAAGCGCTTGGAGAGATTAGCAGTGAAACGAAACCGCCGTTTCTTGTTCTTCACTAACCAGCAAAGCTTTCTCCATCTCTGCAACGCTTCCTCCGACGAGTTCTTAGGCTTAACTTCCCCAAAGTTTTCGTTCAAATAGCTCTCCATCAAACAAACTGATATTTGACCTCGCAAAAAAAAATTCCCAAACTCTCTCACCTCTTATTAAGAAGTAAGCAAGAATATAGTTTTCAAATTTCTAAGCTAAAACTTCAAAAAGGCACCTGATAGTATGACAAAATTCTCAAGCAACTTTTTATTCCATTAGCACCTAACTTTCCCGTCTTCTAAATGAAAAGTAAGAAAAAGAAGACTAAACCTGACGTTCTAAAACAGCAAAAAATTTCAAATCGATACAAAAGTTAGGCCAATTCTAGATGTAGATCTCAGACTCAGTCTTACAGCGAGCCACCGGATAAAAAATAGTAAGCCGTACGTCAGAGAAGTGAGAAATTAAATAGTCAAAGTTTTGGTATTCGAGCGGCGACCGGAAGGACCGGTGAGATCTTTCTTGCTTGGCTGTGCCGCGTGAAAAACTGCGAGCACTGCTCCAATTGGTATACGCAATGCACCTATGCCTGCAAATATATCAGGGTAATTTTCACGCAATTAAAAAAGTAGTATGAACTTTAATTTACAGTTTAAAAAAAAAAAGTCTAAATTTCAATTTACTTTTATTGATTGTATTTTTACTCATAAATTGTAATTTTTTCAATCTTCAACATGTATTAAAAAATAATTCTTCAAATATTATTTGATCTTTTAACTTTCAATGACTAATTAGAAATTCAACTCAAAACTTAATTTTATTTTTAAAATGCTTCAAGCCAATTCAATTTTTACTGTAGATCTTTTTTTTAAAATATATTCTAAATATTTTAACATAAAAATACAAAATTTGAAATAAAAATATACAAAAAACAGCTCATCATCAACTCATACAAACTACCTTTGTCCGCCACGACCAAGCAAGATCACTAGGCAATTAGTCTTGGACAAGCGAATAAGATCAGGTTAGATCATTAAAAACGGTGGTCAAAGGAAGAAAAACGAATCAAATCATGATATTGGATCCACTGTTTGGCTTTTGTTTTTGACTTGTTTCCATTAACTTTTGGTAGTCATATGGTTCGTAAAAAATAAGATCAGATTTAAATGTCTTACGGCGAGTGCTTTGATTTAATATAGTAATTTGCTCTATTCAATGCTGAAATTAGAATTGGAGTTTTTTTTGATAATTTTCAATTTTGTTTTGGCTTGAGATAAAAGATTAAATGATGTTTAAAAAATTTTGATCTTTGTTAGAGGTTGAAAAATTACATTTTACAGCCAACATGACTATCAGTTAAAAAAAAATTGAAGCCGAAATTCTTTGGTGAAAGAAAAATTGAAATTCACACATTTTTGGAGATACAAATCAAAGTTAAGGCATCGTTGATGAAAATTAGCCTACAAATATAATTAATTGGTTTAAGCAATTATTACAAACTCGTTTAGGGTATGTGTGTGTTACTGACCAATAGAATCCCGACAGAGTGTCCATTTGTTTTTCTAATTTTTAAATTATTCATATGTTAGGGAAAAAAATCCTTTTTTTCTATTTTTTTTTTCAAGAAAAATCTCATATTTGTATATTGTTTCCGTCTCCTTTTCCTTTATAAAATTAATAATTTAGACCCTTCAAAGGGAAAAAAAAAACAATAATTTAGTCAAAGAAGAACATGTTGACACGTTCCGTGTACGCGCACATGAGATTAGAAAATATCCTAAAGAGCAAATAGCTCCTACTGTTTTAATTTATGTTTGCTGTGTAAGGCGGTATCAAAATTTTAAAGGCCATGTTTTAATATAAAAATAACGCATTTATCTCTTTAATATTTGAAAAATGCTACAACAACAACAAGCCTTAGTCCCAAACAAATTGGAGTCAGCTGTATGGATCCTCTATAACAGATAGAGGATCCATACAGCTGACTCCAACTTGTTTGGGACTAAGGCTTGTTGTTGTTGTAGTATTTTTCAAATATTAAAGAGAACAATGCCTTATTTTTATGTAAAAATATAAATATAGTATTTAAAAAAATAATTGCATTTTTATAAAATAAATTATATAATGTTTAAATTATTTATTTTTCACCGAATGAAAAAAATAAGAAGTTAACAAAAATTAAAGTTTGGAAGCTCTAAAAGGATCTGCTTGCACAACTTCATCAACAATGCTATTATCAACAGACTTGGTCAATAGACTGCTATTAGATCATATATTAGATCATATCCGTGGATTATAGCTGGTATGTTAGCTATAATAAAAGGTGTGAATGATGATTTGGTAACCATCTATTTTTAGACATTAAATTATTACTAACAAGCTCCTTGATAAGTTAACTCTCTCGCTATGTCGAGAGTCTTTGCTCTCTTGTTTTAATAACAAGTTTTCTTCTTTTCTTTTATTCTGATTTTGTCTAGAGTGTTATTTCTTTTTTTCTCCTTATTGTGTGAAATGGCGGAAGGTGATCATGTTGAGGATGATTTGGCTGAATTGTATCGAAGGTTAAACATGGGAGTTGAGGAGGATAGGATGGAATATGTTGAGGACGATGAGGGTCGTGAAGAGGAGGGTGTTTTGTCTGATTGGCAATACTGTGTGGTTGGAAGGTTATTGACTGATAAATCTATAAATTTTCAGATTTTTCGACAAATAATGGCAAGTGTATGGCGTCCTGTAAAGGGGGTTATTGTGAAGGAGCTTGGGAATAATGGGTATATCTTTCAGTTTTTTCACCAGTTGGATGTTGAGCGTATCCTGAAGGGAGCACCATGGAATTATCAACAGGTTCCACTGTTGCTTCATGAATTACAACCGAATGAGGATCCAAAAAAAGTAGAACTGACTACTCTTGATATGTGGGTGCAAGTTCATAATTTGCCATCTGGTTTTATGTCAGAAAAGTATGCTGTGGACGTCGGTAATCATGTGGGGCAGTTTTTGGAGTCTGATCCGAAGAATTTTATGAAAACATGGAGGGAGTACATGAGGGTGAGAGTTCGAATGGACGTGCGTAAACCTCTTAAGAGGACATTGCAGATTAAAAAACCAAGATCTGAATGGGTGAGTGTCAGTTTCAAGTATGAACGGTTGAATGTGTTTTGCTATTGCTGTGGGATCATTGGGCATACGGATCGTTTTTGCCGGGTGCTATATGATATGCCTAACTTTCCAAGGGACAAGTTTCTTTGGGGTCCTTGGTTGAAAGCTGATACTCGCCGGGTAACAAATGTAGGAGCCAGGTGGTTAAAATCTGAGAGTGAGTTATTGGCAGAGGTTGAAGGGGCTAAGGACGGCCGTGGTAAAGGTGTGGCGGAACAACCAGGTTGTGAGGAGGGTCAGGCAACGAAGCAGGTAGCCGGTGTCTCTACTCAGGTTCAAAATTCAAATTTTAAACCGATGAATTTTGATCATGATATGGATAATGATAGAGTTCACGATGAGGCAGACTCTATCTTGATATCTGAACAGAAACGTAGGAGGATAGAGGAGGAAGATTTGGTTTTGGATGGTGACTATAGGGATAATGTTCCTAATAGTTTTGCGGGAAATTCAAAAAACGATGTAAAGGCGGGCTCTGGTTTCCAGGCCTGCCTGGACCAATGAGTACTTTAAGCTGGAACTGTTGCGGCATGGGCTCACCGCAAGCAGTACGTGCTTTACAAGACTTGATTCAAACCAATAAGCCTAATTTTATTTTTCTTATGGAAACAAAAATAAAAAAACAAAAAATATTTCGGTTACAGAAGTCTCTGGGCTTCCAAGGTTGTTTTGCGGTGGATCCATTGGGTCTAAGTGGGGGGTTGGCATTATTTTGGAAGGAGAAGTCGATGGCTCGGCTGATTAGTTATTCAAGTCATCACATTGATGTCTTGGTTAACATTGAGGGTATGGTTCAATGGAGGTTGACAGGTTTTTATGGGTATCCTCAACGTTCTGATCGTCGGCAAGGATGGGAACTTTTAAAGTCGTTGGTTCCTAAGGCTAATAATCCGTGGTGTGTGATAGGAGACTTTAATGATATTCTATGGCCTTCAGAGAAGCAGGGGGGAGATAGGCAACCTCGTGGTTTAATGAATGGGTTTCGAGCAACTCTAGAAAGTTGTCAGCTGCAGGATTTGGGGTATGATGGACCACGGTTTACATGGACTAATCGAAGAGATTCCGTTTTTGTCAGATCACGATTAGATCGTGTTGTTGCAACTAGCTCATGGAGGACAGAATTTCAGTTGGCAAAGCTTTATGTATTAGCGACAGATGCCTCAGACCATTTGCCTATTTTTCTTCGTCTTGGTGTGCAGCTTCATCGGTTTGTGAGGAAAAGATTTCGTTTTGAAAACTCTTGGTTCCATGAAGTAGATTGTAAATCAGTAGTGATTGATGGGTGGCAGGGCTCAAGAGATATGCATTTGCAAGACAGAATTCATGGCTGTGTACATAAACTTGCTTTTTGGGCAAGAAATCATCATTCTGATTTTCAAAAACGGTTGAAGGAGGTAAGGCAGCAGCTTTCTTTTCTTCATAGGCAACCATATATGTGTCTTACTGATTTAAAGGAGGCTGAGCTTCGATATAGTAGTTTGCTTCTGCAAAACGAGTGTTATTGGAAGCAAAGGGCTAAACAACATTGGTTAGGGGGTGGTGATTCTAATTCCAGGTATTTCCATAAATTTGCGTCCAATCGGTTTCGGAAAAATTTTGTAACGCAGCTAAGGAATGAACAAGGTCAGTGGGTTACATGGGAAACTGGTTTATCTGATGTCATTGTGGATTTTTATACCTCTCTTTTTTCCTCTAATCAGGGAGATATGCAAGGTATTCTTCCATTTGTGCAACATAAAATTTCAGCAGAACAGAATCAGTTTTTGCTTCGGCCATATTCCCGGGACGAGATTCGGAATGCTTTGTTCTCTATGCATCCAGACAAGTCACCAGGGCCAGATGGTCTCAATCCGGGTTTCTTCCAGTTCTATTGGGGGATTGTTGGCGATGCAATTGTGGCCGGATGTTTGGATTTTTTAAATGGTGATGGGGATTTACCTGGTACCAATCGGACAAATATTGTTTTAATTCCGAAAAAAGTGAAACCTGAGAAGGTACAAGACCTAAGGCCTATCTCTCTGAGCAATGTGATTGATCGTATTGTCTGTAAAGCTATTGCAAACCGTTTGAAAGAGGTGTTATCCTTTGCAGTTTCTGAGTCGCAGAGTGCATTCATCCCTAATCGCTTGATTACGGATAATATTATTGTTGCATATGAAATTTTTCATTCTTTGAAGAGGAAGACACAAGGTGTTAAGGGTTGGTTGGCGCTAAAGACGGATATGGCAAAAGCTTATGACCGTGTTGAATGGCAATATCTGCAGGCTATTTTGTTGAAGTTGGGTTTTGCCGAAGTTTGGGTTGATAAAATCATGAAGATAGTGAAATCGGTACAATATTTTTTCTTACGAGGAGGGGAAGAATTCGGTCCTATTATTCCTAGTAGAGGGTTGCGGCAAGGAGATCCTTTGTCCCCGTACCTGTTTATAATCTGTGCTGAAGGCTTGTCTGCACGGTTGTCGGCTTTGCAAGGTAGGGGGCGGATTCACGGAGCAAAGGTTGCAAGGGGAGCAGTGCCGATTTCTCATCTTTTTTTCGCTGATGATGCTCTTTATTTTACGAGAGCTTCATTGGCTGAGACAACTGAATTAAAGAATTCCTTAGTTGACTATGAGAAAGCGTCGGGGCAGAGGGTCAGTTTGGATAAGTCGTCAGTGATGTTTACTCCAAATGTCTGCAGTGAAGAACGAGTTGCGTTGTGTCATATTTTGGGGGTGAGGGAGGTTGACGATCATGGGAATTATCTTGGTATGCCTTCAATTCTTGGAAGGAATAAAAAGCTGGTTTTCCAATATGTGGTGGAGAAGGTTGAAAAGAGGCTTACTAGTTGGAAGTCCAAGTTGTTATCTAAGGCAGGGAAAGATATTCTGTTACGTACAGTTGCCCAAACTATGCCGAATTATCTGATGAGTCTCTTTTTATTGCCTCTGGAGATTTGTAAGGAACTTGAAACAATGATGAGTGCTTTTTTCTGGGAGTCTGGTTTGTCTGATCGTAAAGGAATCAAATGGATGCGTTGGTCTAGAATGGCTATCCCAAAGGTTCAAGGAGGTTTAGGATATCGTGATTTACACCAATTTAATTTGGCTTTGCTTGCGAAGCAGGGGTGGAGGTTATTAAAGCAACCGCATTCGTTAGCATCAAGGGTGTTGAAAGCTAGATATTTTCGGGATTGTTCTTTCTTTGAGGCTGAGTTGGGTCATAATCCGAGCCAAATTTGGAGCGCCATTATTGCTTCAAGGCCGGTATTGCGAGAAGGGTGTAGACAAAGAGTTGGCAACGGGGCTTCCATTAATATATGGACTGACCCATGGCTGCTGGATGTGGAACAGCCATATATACAAACTGAGAATGAGAATCGGGAG
>CATIWJ010239298.1:0-10695 GCA_949640765.1 Croton laevigatus | reverse complement strand
AACTAATGATTTGAGCTTAAATTCATGTTGTAGGATGCAAAGGACTAAAAATCTTAACTTAAAATCATAAAATTCAAGCTTGAAATGGATGGTTACCTTGGTTTTCTTCTTCTTCCTTTCTTTTCTCCCTAGGCCGAACCTCTTCTCATGGAAAATGAGAATTTGTGCTCATTTCCATGTCTTAAAATCTCTTTTAATGTGTTGAAAATTTATTTAATTTTTATTTATTTTTTTCTTAATTTTTGATTGGTTATTAAATCCTATTCATCAGTTTGATTGGCTAGGATTCAACCAAACACATCACTTATTATTTTTATGTCTTAATTGGTGCATGAAGATGTCCAAAATGTCCATTAACCTCCTTATTGGCAAAAGACTAAAATACCCTTACAGAAAAATCCGATATATCTTTCAAACCGCGCGTTTTCTGAAAATTCTGTGGCGCTTCGTTGCAACCAGTAAACTCCCGAGATTTCATATTTGACATCAATTTTGGGCAGTATTAAGACGCTACGTAACTTTTTACAAAATTACGCTTAGGTCCCCAACACCTTCTCTGAAGCCCGTTGAGCTCCTTTGGCCTATCTTTGCCTCCGGGTGCGACGGTTGCCTTTTCAGAACCTTTATTTATTTTACATCCTCCATTATTTACAATATTTACAGTATTCTCATAGGGTTTTCCAGATTGAAGCCTGACCTCGATGCCCCGTTGGGTCCCGAGTCGCGCATGTACTTAGCACTTGCATAGGATTCCCGAAAAATAGACGTTACACTTCCCTGAAGGTCACTCATCTCTTACCTTGGCCCTCCGTATCTTAATAAATGGCGACTGAAATTCACACTAATGGAAGGCGCGTGTGTACTGTGGGGAAAACTGAGCTGCCAATATGAAATGACGCTATCTGCCATTTCTATAGTTCCCATCACATGGAAGAAGCGTATGTTGGGAGTGTGGCCAGGAAGGGCATTTGAGGCAATAGTGCCCAAAATTGCAGGGAGAAGTCTCTACTCAAACTGAGCGTTCGCAGTGGACTGCAAGTGGATGGAGGGCGCGTGACCAGCTGAGATTTTTGACGAAAATGACACCATTCAGTTTATCTTATACTTAGCCAAATTTTAAGTCCAATTTTACAAAAATTTCGCTAGAGCTCCGGCTACACATATAAATACCTGTGAATAGTAACAGTGACTATTATGAGTAGTCACAACAAATACTCACTGAATCCTGCATAAAAGTTTCCCAAACACTTTGGCAATTGGTCCTTATACCCACACTCCTCATATAAACTCTCTTCTTCATTCTACGTGATTTCATCAAAATTTAACCCTTTTTTTTAAATTAATTAAAACAAATTTGATTAACAAAATAGAAATAAAAAAACAGACAGTTGAAAAACACAAATACACAAACAAAACAAACTTGCTTTGTTGTAGCTCGGCTAGAGAAATGGACGACACCGACAAGGAGATGAGGGAGAGAAACAGTGGCGGAGGTGGGTTCTGCTACGAATGTAGAACGCCGGTCGATGAAAATAAATTGCTCTACTAATAAATAATATAAGAAAAATCAAATCCTTTTTCTGCCAATAGAAGATATTCTAACAATTATCGATAACTTCTCTTTAATAATTAATTATGTAATGGTTAATTACTTATTAGTTATTTTTCAACCATATTCTGATCGTTTAAATATTATGGGTTATATCATACAATAAATTAATGACCATTTGACTTTCTGTATATATATATATTTTTTAAATTTTTTTTCTTTGCTTTTGTTTCAATTTTGATTTCAGTTTGAGAATGTGGCTGAGAATTTCTCTTTAGATATTGAGACCTTTATAACTTTATCTTCACCTCCGCCTATATTATGTATATGCATATGCACTCTACATGTATATTAGAATATGAGTGAGTGTGCACTATTAAGCTAAGAAACATGATATGATGAAGCTATCGAACGCATACGCTCCCTTCAAATGGCATTTGTATCACTCACAAGTCGGCTATATGCGAGTATATATAAAATTACTAGTTAATATATATTTGCGAGGTTAAAGGTAGTGTGTGTGTATATATATACAACCAAAGGGTTACAGATGCTATTGAAACTCTCGCGACGTAGTGAGCGCATCCGCAACAGAAACGCTGGTGCTTGTCGCGCCCGCGACTTGTGCCGGTCTCCTCCCACTAAATCCTTGCAACGTTCTCGTGCATGGGGGAAAATGCCCTCACACCCCAAGATCGTCCTGCTCAATCTACTCAAGTCTCGCCCCCATTTCTGTTAGGGCCATGCCTAGATCACATGGGCAACATGCCTCGTTGACCATTATAGCAATTCTCACTTTCTGCGTAGTCTTGTTGCATGATTCCATAGCTGGGATTAGGCAAAGAAAAAAAAAAGCAAGTCTGGTACTAGCGGTGCGATCATGATACAAGACTACGCCGGAAGAAAACAATTGTCATGGAGCGCTTTGCTCAGTTCTTATGAAAAATTGTTTCTTTTAAATTAAAATTCTATTATTTGTGTAGTTTTATATAATCGTTCTTGGATTCATCTTTTGCCGGCTTGCACTCATGCCGGTCTCCCCCCACTGAATCCTCTCTTCCGGCCATAGTCCGGCCAATCTCAAGGTAAAATCGAAATCCCCATTTTCTAAGCTTCATTTTGGTGTTGAGACTTGGGCAATAAGTCACCGGAATGGAAACGTGGTTTTCCGGTGACCGACAATTTAGTTTTCTTGATTTTTCGGCCTTTTAGCCAATGATCTGTTAAATGTAATTGTATATTTGGAATCCTGGTGTTGAGATGAAACTATTGGTGTGTAACATCCTGAAATCTGATAATCCCGGAAGTATAAATAATCCAATATACAGAAAGGAATAATGGTCACTAATAAGAAATTACGAGAATAATACACTATGAAGAAAGGTAAATAAATGACATAAAAACAGTAAATATAAGGTAAATATGAGGTAACTAAAGAGAGATAAGGAAGTAGAAAATATGGTAGATACAAAACTAAATTCGATTTTAAATTTATTTATGAGTTTTATTTAAATTAGATTGGGCGGCTCATTCTTACCAATAACAAATCCCACCGGGTCCACATGAAGGGGAGAAAACTTGTTTTCAGTCTTAATACCGGGATTCAGCTGAGAGGCTTCCTTAACAGGTTTTCTTCTGGCTTTAGAAATGACTAACCATTCCCCATGAGGCTGCACCAAATGATTAGGACCAAATTCGCCATATGCCGACGATTTTTTTTCTCTGCATGATCACAACTATAGGATCCAACAATAGGATCATGCTACGCAGGAAGTCAGAAGTGCTAAAGGGGTCGTTAAGGTGTTGTGCCCATGTGACCTAGGCGTGGACATAACAGAAATAGGATTCCAACATACCGCAAACACATTTTCAGTATTATTTAGCTTCGAATACTTCTTTTCTTCTTCTTTTTCACACTTATTATAAATTTTATGTGACCATCATTGGATTTGATTGGATGCCTTATCCCAATGTTCAGCTATATACATAATAGAGCGAAGTGAATAAATAATTGCCTTCATAAATAAGTACAGATTGAAATTCAAATACAAGTAAATGAAATAAAAATGAGAAATAAAGATAAAATAGAAAAGTAGCATTATATTAGGGTATCCTAATTTATTCAAAGAATGAGGAGGAACACGATAGGTATTTACGAATTGTACTACAAAAGCTGAAGGAAAATGGCAAACAATGTTGATAATGGAGGATTACAGATGATTAAGAAATAAGGAAAGAAACAAACTAGTTGTGCCTATAAAAGGGAGGCTTGGGAAGCCATTTTTTAAGTTTAAAAACCTAAGTAAAAACTAAACTCTCCCTTCCATAAGCAAATGTAAAAAGAAAAAAGGTAAGGAATAAAGTAAAAAGGTTTTAATACTAATTGATAAGCATATTATTGCCTTGAAAACATATATTCGGAATATTGGCATAAAGTTTTGGACGATTGGTCATCGGAATCAAAAGTTGAGTTTTCCGGTGACTAACCATTCAGATTTTGGTATTTTTTGGCCAAACGGCCGATAGTCTATCAGATATGATGACATCGAAGTGTATGTCACGAAAACACCCGTAGCTCCTATTCTCTTTTGCTTATAGCAACTTTTACATAATCACTAGGAACTCCATCTCCATTTATCTGAAACGTGATTTTAGTAGTTTGTTAGCTAAAATGCCCATTTCCATTATTCTTGTTCCCCAAAACGCCCCTACCATATTTGCCCTTTCTCTTCAGTTATTATTGGGGTGTTAGTTTCTGCTCCTTCACGATGACAAAGGAAAGCCTTTTATGGTAGTCGGAATACACTGTGAAGAAGAAGAAGAAATGAGGAAACATACGAAAATGCAGCATTTCGGTTTTTAGCGGGCCCACTAAAACGCCTGATTAAAGCCGTCACGCGATAGGCCTTCGTTTGTGAAACACGCATATTTAACTCTGTTAAATAATGTCTAGCATTAATACGTAAGGAACTCTAATAACTTTTAATTCCATTCTCAAAGTCCTCCAAAGCTTCATATACCTGCAGCAAAAATTTATTTGTCCCGAAAAAAAATTATCAGCTATAAGTACATGGCTAAAATACAGAAAAATATGGCCATAAAAGATTCGAGTAAAAGTTGAGTCCTATATTTTGGGGATTGGAAGCGAAATCACACGACGTACTCATGACCACAAAGAGTTCTGTAATCTATACAAAGTCTCAATGAGTTGCCCTTTTTCTTTACCAACACCACATGACTGGCATAAGGGCTGTTACTACCCCTGATTATGCCATTATCCAATATCTCCTTGATCAATTTCTCCATAGCATTCTTCTGTTCTGCAGCATACCTATAAGGTCTCTAGTTAATTGGCTAAGTTCCTGGTTTCAGCAGAAACTTGATTCCTATCTTCTTTAATTGATTTCTCTCCCACTGTAAATTTTTCTAATGTTTTCTCTTCATAAATATCCAAATCTTGATTCTAATTTATCTTTTCTTTATAGAAAAAGTAAATAAATTATAAAAAAGTAGATAAATGGTAATCGAAAAGTAAATAAAAAGAGAAATATGGAAATATTTGAATTATACACGAGTCGTAAGCAGAGAATTATTGCGGAAAAATTCACCGAACCTCCAAAGTTAAACGTGCTCAGGTCACAGTACAAGCTAAGATTGGTGACCTCTGTGGGAAGTCGACCCTAAATACGTAAATTCAATAATATGAATTATAATAAGGCTATAGACAGGCGCCGACCTTACCCGGGAGGTGAAATAAGGCTTCGGAAGTCAAAAAGGACTTAACGAAAATTTTGGAAAAAGTTAGGGACCATGATGTAATTATCCTAAAATTTGTATAAAACCTTGATAATGTATTCAATCCGAGATCCCGAGAATAAATGGATTGTAATGGTGTAGCGCTATTTGTTATTTGATTTTGGAGATTTACTACTTTCTTGGTTTTCGAGTCGACAATCCTAAACATGCTTCTCATTCGTACAACAATACAACCACCTCACATTTTATTAATTTACACTATTACCGTAGGCTTAGAGAAAATGTTATGTTTACAACTTAAGATATCAGATAGACTATAGGAAATAGATTATGCATATTTTTACGAAAAGTTCAAAAAATACTATTTATTTGGTCAATTTTCAAGAACAAAAATATGTAAGGTATAGACATGTGAAAAATTATCCGGTAACACCAGAAAACTAAGTAAAGCAAGAGAAAGAATTATAAGTTGCCCAATACTCAAAATATTGCTTGTCAATTGAGGAATGTAATAGACATCTTAGAGCAGTTTGTGACCACCATTTTTTGTCTCAAGTAAGATTGTGCCATTTCCATGAATCTCTACTTTTATGTCATCTCCAAATTTCACTTTGCTATTTATTACTGTTTTTGTTATTTCTAACCTTTTTATTGCAACAATGTCAAATAAAGATGAAAGTAATGGAGCTGCTGGTCATGTTGATGAGGCTAGATTACGTGAGGCTTAACAATCTGAATTTACACGTTTATACCGCACTATGGAGAACATGAGAGAAACATTAGAGCGTATTATCAGGGTTTTAAACAACTTTTAGAAAAATTACATTTTAGTCCCTAACTTTTTTTCAAAATTACCATTAGGTCCTTTTTGCTCCCGAGGCCCTATTTCGCCTCCCGAGATACAACCCTTCTTAGATTGTTTTATTGTAGTTTACCTCGACGTATCGTCATCTACAACCGTATATTAGATGTCACATCCTAAACAGGCGTCTTGCTCGCGGCAAGCATTATGCATTTGTATTAGTTGATGATTACTCTAGGTTTACTTAGGTTGTTTTAATTTTCTGGTTTCTTTTCCCTTTAATTTTGCAAAAATTGCGATGTTGAATATGGGTTGTTAATTACACGTACAGGTAAAAAGTGCGCTGACTTCATCAATCTCATGTACTTATGGGTTGCAACAAACCTGCATTAGAGTATTTTAATTTTTCTTAATTATATAGGATTACTTTTTATAATTGAAATTCAATTTTAAATAATATTACTTATTAGAATTTGATTTAAATTTTATTAATTAATAATTTTACTTAGTATTTCTTATTGGCAGGCCATTCCCTGTTGGTCAGTCCTGGAGAGCAACTGAGCCTTTAGAGCTTATACATGCTGATTTGAGTGGCCCCATGAGGATTGAGTCACTAGGTGGCAGTCACGACCGAGAGCCATTAGTCTCGACCGCGACGCAGAAACTGAAAGCAGAAAAGTTATAGAGCTGTGAGAAATTGTTCACTTAAAGCGTAATCTTCTCTCACAAATTCTTATTGCCATGCTTTCTATGAACAATTTCGACCTTAAACGAGGAAGATATGCCTAAGTTAGTAGGCTGTGCGCAAGAGGAGAATTAATAGACGCTTAAGATTATGTAATGTGTTTATAGTTAACCATAGAATTGAAGCCTATAATCACTTAATCTAAGCTTAAAATTAAGAAAATTAACTAAAAACCATTAAATTCAACTAAATAAACCAACATACCTAAGTTCCTCTTTTCCTTCTTCTTCCCTTGTGTGTCGTGAGGCTGCCCAAAGAAGATGGCCATTTTTGGTCTTTTTTTTTGGCTTACCCATCGACTCGACTGTAACTTCCTTATATGTTGATGTTTTCTAGCATTTCGTGGTTCCAGAATGACCACCAGACTGTGACCAGCCATTTGGTGACCTCAGTTGCTTCGGATGATATCGGACGACGGCGGTATAGGCCGGTTTGTAGATCAGGTATTCCCTCTTAATTTCCTATTTTTGATCTATTTTATTCATTTAAAATTCCAAATTCAATTTTCATTTTGAATTCAAATTAAATTTAATTATTAAGTTTCTTATTTCTAATTTTGTATGTTTCTTAATAACAATTTTTGCAACAAACTGTTAGGAAATATTAAAAAAAAAATTCGAGTTGGCAGGTGTTTAAAAATAACCGAAATTCAGTTTCCGAACCGAAACCGAACCGACCCACACATCGAGCATGGGATATATATTAATCCCATTCCTCCCTCGCGACTCGAACCCTGGAGGCTTTGATACCAAGTCAAAGCGCTTACCACTTCTCCTAAAAGCTTAAGCTGTTAGGAAGGGCTCTACTTATATACTTAAGCCCTAGACCTTGCTGCATTTGGTTTACTGGTTAGCATTCCTTAAAATGCTCAAACATAAGCTACTCTCAATTCCAAACTAAAACGTGAATTTTGATTGAGTTTTAAGCAAAATTCCATTTAAATCCCTATACTCTGCTTCTTTTGCATTTTGCTTCTTTCTGAACAACCCCTATATTTCACTCAAAGTTCCTAATAAACACCTGATTTTATCCAACATTCTTCTATTTGCCCAATTTCCATTCTTTTCTGCAATATCACCCAATTATGACCCCAATTCTCATTCCTTTCCGTACATTGAATTATTTATACTTCCAAGGTTATCAAATTTCAGGATGTTACAGGTGTTGCGCCACTCTTTTCGAGATAAGAGTGTAGAGGATGGATCAATCTTGGATTGAATCATATGGGAGTCATATGGGCACCATGGTGTCTATAGAACTCAAGACCCTAGCAACTTTATGGTCCTTAGGAGTGGGCGCGTACTGATTCATTCAGTACAAGGGAGTGAAATCGAGTCAGTCCCCATTGACTTAATGAATGATAGAAAAACAGTAAATATGAGGTAAATAAAAGGTAAATAAGAAAAGCAAAAGAGAAAGAAAAATGGTAAATATGAAGTAAATAAAAGGTAAACAAAAAGTAAATAAAAAGAAATATATGGAAATACATGAATTATACACGAGCCATAACCATAGGTGAACTAAACCGTTGACCAGAAGAAATTAATGAATAATTGCGATTGTGTTGTGGATTATCTATAGAAGTGTTTATTTTTTGTTTATATGAGGAGTGAGGGTATAAGAACATATTGTCAAAGTGTTTGGGAAGTTTTTATGCAGGATTCAGTAAATAGTCACTGGGACTGTCAATCATAGTCGCTATTACTATTCACGGATTGCTATACGTGTAGTGGAGCTCTGACGAAATTTCCGTAGAATTGAACCTAAAATTTGACTAAGTAAAATTGAAACTTATTTGGCAAAGTATGACTTAAACTAAACATTTAGACGAGACCTATAAGATATAGCTCCAATATCTTGGGCCTTATAGGTACCATATTTATGATTTAAAGTGTCGGATAGTCTATAAAAAATAGATTATACATATTTTTACGAAGTCTTCCAATTTTCTTTCCTCTTCATTATCTCTATCGCAGCCTGATTTTAATTACGAAAACAGCAAAAGGACTAACTTGTAATTTTATAAGATATTTTGGATATCTGAAATTTTCTTCTTTTTTTTTCATTTCTCATTGCCGTAGGCTATTCTGATATCAGACTTTTATTGCGCATCATATATTTTTCAAGAAGATTCAAGATCAACTTAAAGAGAATGTAAGTTAAAGCATCAAACCTCACAAAATGGAGCTTCCACAAGCTCAAGCAAGTTCCTTTCCCTTTTGATTTGCTTATTTATTGAGATTAAATTAAGATTGGTGATTAAGTTAGTCAATAATTAGGAAAGTGCTGTAAATAAATAATTAGAGATAATCATTAAAGTAGTAAAAGTGAACGAGGTGAATAAGAGTACGAATGGAGCATAGTGGAAATAATAGACGTAAATGTAAGAGAAATAATAAATTAAATAAGTTATTAATCGAGTTATCTTCTACCAGAACATCAAATTACATCAATAACATGTTCAAATTGTGAGCCCAAATTATAAATCCAGTTCTGTCCTGATTTCAACATTTAGTTTGTACACCTATTACTAATTTAACTATAATTTTTTCATTACTTGTCCAATTGAGTTGCTTCTAATTTCTAAAGTTCATTAACATACATGGGAATAACTTTGCTTATTATCTCTTTCTCTAACTCGCATAAGCAACAAGGAAGTTTGGCAGTCCTCTTTCTTTCAAACTTGCTACAATTCACCTTTATTGAATACTAACTAGATTCTGCATGAACACTTGCAGAACCACCTTCACCTTTTTGTGCAAATTCCGGCTGCTAATTATTTTTTTCAAGGAGAAAAATAATAATTAAGCTACAGTCATTGTCATTTTTCGTTGGAGGCAAACCCTATATCTCTATGCTTATCTAATTTGACATTTATGTTATGTCCCAACAGAACTCCTCCATTAGTCTTCTAGTCTTTACCATCATCATTGTGTACATTTTAATAAGGTTTTTGTATGATTTGTGGGCTTCGGCCCAATAATGTGTGATGTGATTATATGTGAATTCCGGCTTTAGGCCAATGAATAATATGCTTGTGCCCTTTGTGAATGTCCCCGGGTGTAGGTATTTTATTTTTTGTGGTTTCGACAACCATCAAATTTTGGAGCCGTTGTCGGGGACTGGTGCTTAACATTTTGTTTCTTTAGTACTTTATTTATGAGTTTTTTGAGTCTTGATCGGGCTATTCTTGACACTTTTCATCAATATCATAATGAGCATTTTCATGCTGTTTGGGATAGATTTAATAGATATGTGAGCGATGCAATGTTTACACAATTAGAGACTTGACACTTTAACCTATCAACCTCTCTTTTCATTTCATCTAAGGTTCTTTTTAACTTAATATTTTCATCCTCAACATGCATAAACTTGTTTTTATATTTATTTTTCATCTTTTTATACTTAGCACATTTTGAGTATACCATATCAACAAATGAAATACTTGTCCAGAGCACCGAGATTTGAACTCAACCAATAAGAAGAAATTATATATAATGGAAAAAAGAAAAAAGAACTTTGCAGGCCAGGCAAGATACAAAAATATGGACACCGAGATAATGGAAGATGGATTTTATAATCAACGAGTCAAAGCAGCAAAGGTTCCATACTCAAAAGGAAGGTAGATTAATACCCAAGACCAACTGTGCAAGTTCTTGAGCTACTTTCTGGTTAATTTCAGTTGAATCACCAACAATGTAGATTGATGTCCCTTCTCTCAAGTTGGGTCATAATCAAACTCTATTTTAAACAACAAAGACTTTATCAAAAGTCTTAAACATCATGAGAGATGGTAGCAAACAAATAATCTAGATAAAAATGATTAAGGGTACCTTTTAACGC
>CATIWJ010239251.1:0-13646 GCA_949640765.1 Croton laevigatus | reverse complement strand
TGCTTTATCCAATAAATATTTAATGTTTAATTTTTTCTCTCTTTATGTTTGCATTGAGAAGATGAAAGAGAAAATTAGTTTTAATAAAAAAATAGATATCAATTAATATACAGTATAGGGAATTGAAATATTTTAGAGTAGAGAGTTAGTTTGACTCTCTACATGTAAAGAGTCAAATCAACTCTCTAATCTAAAATATAAATATAGAGAGTGTATTGGAGACCTTTTTTTTGGATTAACTCTTCAAAATAGAGAGTTTTACTTAAATAAAGAGCCTATTGGAGATGCTCTTATCTCTATCCTCTCTATTCATCTTTTCTTAATTTTATATCATTTCTATATAGTTTCACATGGTAGCCAAGCCTAACAAAGCTTGAATTTTTCTTCTTCATCTTCTTTCTTATGTCATTAAAACAGCCACAACTTTCTACCAAATCTACATGTCTTACTTTTTGACTAAAATTTTGCATGTGTACTTTCTTGGTATGACATTTCTGTTTCTGCTACTAAAATTCTCCCAAAAAAAGCTTCGCCTGAAATTTCTTCCCACCAAGTCAGATTGTTCTCCATTCATATTTTATGTTAGAGATGTGGGAATAGAGGGGAGAGAGTATGGATAGTTTCCTGTAATAATAAGCTTGTCCTGTCCACTTAACACAGTCTTTCTCCTTCTTTCTCTCTGATTTTGTTCGCTATATTCTTTCACATCTCTCTTCCAATATATATATATATATATAAAGCAACACCCTTCTCTTTATCACAGTATCCTTAATTCCTAGAAGGTTAGCAACATATTGGTTTTCTTGTTTGCTACTTTGGCTACCTCTTCTAAGTATCTGCAAATGGGGAATGGGAATATCCACCTTTGGATTCTAACCACAAGTTTTTTGCACAACTGTATTCCCTTAAGCAGAATGATGAGTTCACATGCTGCTTCCTCAACCAGAGTTGATATGCAGAATTTAGAGGCAACGAATTAAAAATAATAATCATAAAAATGAGTTTTTTTATTCTAGCAAAAATCTCATCAAGGGGAGTCTAACAATTGATAAGATTTTCTATATTAAATGACATGATTTAGTAATTATGTTACTAATATAGTTATTAGAATCTTTTGTAATTAAGGAGTGATTGGTAGCCCAATTCTAGGACTTAGTTATGAGTTAATTAACTCATATCCTAGTATCAAAGGGGGTTATTTCTCCTTATTGTTATAATGTAATGTAATGATTCACAATGTAGATCCTATAATATATTATCCCTATTCTAGTTCTAATGGCTTCGTGCATCGGGCTGCCCTTTATTCTAGTTCTATTCTCTCTATTCATCTTTTTCTTGATTTTATATTATTTCTAAATATTGTTACATTAAGAAAAAGAACCCAAAACCAGTTTACCCAAAACGAAAAATGTGATCACTGTCTTGAGATTCATATAAACGTAATTTCTTAAGAATGGGAACCAAATACCTGTTCACCCAAAATGACAAGTTGGTCAATAGCAGCAGGTCTATACACATCTCCAGCAATAAGCATGCAAGACTTTCCCTGAGCAGTGTCAAATATACTGGTATGTGAGGTTAAGCATAATCCAATACTTATCAACAAAAAAGCGCACACACACACACATATATATCACATCTACCGATAAATTAGAGAAAACACAAGCCACCCCTTTCAAAGTGCACCTGCTTTTTAAGGTAATTAGACAACTTTGCAGAAACAGTCGTCTTCCCAACTCCTTGTAAACCAGCCAGTAATATAACAGTGGGGGCAGATTTTGCAAAAACCAGTTCAGAGACCTCTCCCCCCATCAATTTCACAAGCTCGTCACGTACAACCTGCAATAACAGAATCCATAATAGTTAGTGAAAACAACAAAGAGAAAATGATACGAGGCATGTACTTGGACCAAATATATTATAATTCATAATTACTAAAGGAGTACTCTGGGATATGACTTCAGCATACATATTTTTCTAGTTCAATAGAACCCAAATCCTTATTACCAACATAAGTGAAGACAAACCACAAAGAACAACAGTTTTGTCATTTCTTGGTTCTCTTATGCAATTGAAAAATGCAACCAACCAAAACGTGTAAACTTTATACAGCAGAGAGAGTCCCATTCCTGTTCGAAAAATCAGCCTCTAATAGGTCTTCAACTATTACATATACACACTCCTTATAGATCTTTTTTACCTTGTAGTTCAATAGAACCCAAATCTTTATGATCAACATAAGTGAAGTGTGAGCAAAGTAATTCCACAAATAACAATGGTTATGTTGCTTTTAATCCAACTGGAGTTCATTGAAATACCTTGACCAACTGCTGATCAGGCTTCACTCCTCTTATGACGCCAACACCAACTGCTTGGTCGCTTACTGATTGGACAAACCTTCTTACAACAGGAAGGCTCACCTGTCACCAAAGCAACCTCATTATCTCATTTGAATGCATAAAAACTAAATTAAGCCATGCCGCTAACCAAAATTCACTTACATCTGCTTCCAGAAGAGCTCTCCTGATATCCCTCATAGGCTCCGCAATATTCTCCTTCGTCAAAACCTCTATAATATTTAAAATATAAACAACCAATAGACAAAAATATATTGAAATGAATAAAGAAAAGGACAAAAACCTGCTCCTTTGAGCTTGCTCCAAGCTGCTTCAAGGCCGCTTGTTAACTGCCCAAACATTTCTGCTCTAATGACACCAGAAACGTTTCTTTTGAGAAAAACGCTTTTACAATTCACCAAACTCCACAGCTCCCTCTGTTAGTTAACAGCAAAATCATTCATTAAAGCTAAGCAAAAGCTACTAAAAGCAATTTCTAAAAAGCCAAACAGAACATATTTAATTAAAATGAAGAGGTTCTCCACTTACGGCGAACAAATTTCTAGCAGAAAGTGAAGAAATGCTACTGGAACCAGTCCACGAAGAACGAATTTCAGTACAAGTTCTCGTGCATTTTGAGAAGCTAAAGTTTCTGTGATTGTTGTTTCTCGAGAGACAGGTAGACGAGAAATGACAGGATCCAATGGCCGAGATCTGTACGGCCTCCATCTCCAAGCTCTGCAACAGCAAAATTTTATCTCTTGCTTGCTCTTCTTTTATAATAAAGAGTTTTATCCGCTTAAAATCTGTTTGTCGTTAGTTAGATTTGGTCAGATCACCAGCCATTCTGGTGATGACGTGGAGCCATCAGAATTTTGGGGCCAAAACGGCATCGTTTCATGCCCCTTTACAAAGGTATAAAAAGTCTTTTCTATTCTGTGGTTCTGTGATGGATGGAAATGGTGGTATGGTAACAATGTCCCTTCTGTTTCAACAAAATCCTCCTCCTTTTCCTTCCCTCCACCCCCCTTTTCACCTGAAATCAAATCCCAAAATCCATTCATTTCCTTCAGTTTTCATTCCCAAACTCCCTTCAAAAGCTTTTCTTCAACCTCTCAATTCCTCAAAACGCCCTTCTCTCTTGCCCTCCTCCACTCCCGAAAACCCCAATAAATCAGATTCAGTTTCCCAAACATTCCACTCCCTCTCCACTATCAGTTCCTTCATTCTCTCTCAGCACAAACACATACTCCTTGGTTGGCTCTGTAGCTTTGTTTCTGTTCTTTCTCTATCCTTCCTCGTCCCAAGAATTGGCCAATTCTCGGAAACTATTGGGAAAATCGATTCTCTTAGACTCAGGAATGAGGGGCTTGCGCTCGGTGCTCTGTTTTTGTCCAAGTTAGTTGCCACTTATTGGCAGCAGGCGCTTTTATGGGAGGCAGCGCTCACTGCTGGGTATGAGATAAGGGTTCACGTTTTTGAGAGGATTTTGCTGAGGGAATTGGAGTTTTTTGAAGGGCGAAATGGGGTTTCCAGTGGGGATATTGCTTATAGGATCACTGCTGAGGCTGCTGATCTTACTGATACTCTCTATGCTCTTCTCAATGTGAGTAATTTATTCGTTTATATTTGGTTTTTGGGTAGGGTATAGGATTGCCCTGGGAACAAATTTATGCTCATAGAAGTTGCAGCTTTATCATTTTTTGACAGCTGAAACCAATGGTTGCTTTAATGAGGTGTAGAATGTAGAGAAAAGAGAATACAAATAAAAATTCCTTCTCTGAAGAGTTAATCATTTTATTTTTCTTTCTTCCAATCAGATGTAGAGAGCTTTTATGTTTACTCAGATATAGGAATCTGTTGCGTATATGCATCTTTACATGAGTTCTTAACAATTTATGATTTTATATGGCAAATAATTTTAATTTTGGTAACTTTTGGGTAGGATCACTTGGTTAAAGCTTTTACCGGCAAGGCTTTCCTCTTATGGTTAATTATAAGTATAATATCTATCACAGACCACTGTGCCCAGCGCCCTCCAGTTCTCAGTTATGGCATCACGAATGTTGGCTATCAGCCCTGTACTTTCCTTGATTTCAGCTACGGTAAGGGAGCAAGGAGATGTATTGACATAATATATTACGAATATTGCATCTTTAGTTTTGTCTGCTCGCTGTAGGTCATACCATGCATGGCTCTTGTTATTGCAAATCTTGGTGAAAGGCTTCGTAAAATATCTAAGAAGGCACGTCTTAGCACTGCAACTCTTTCAGCCCACCTAAATGAGGTACATAATTTTTAACCATTTCAATTTCATTACCCGAAATTTTTGCTTGATTCCTACCTTTTTTTCCCAAGAATCTTCCTTCTTTAGGTCTTCGCTATTTCTGGTATAATTACTGAACCTAAATGTATTTATCTTAAGGACATGTGGATACATGCACAAATAGATATGTGCTTTGTATTTGCTTTGTAATTATATTATGTCTTTTTGTTCTTGTTAACACTTTATGTTGTTATTTCTACTTAGCCAAGACATTTTATTTGGTGCATATTAATTTTCTATGTTTTTAGGTCATCCCAGCCATTCTGTTTGTGAAAGCAAATAATGCAGAGCTGTGCGAGAGTGCTAGGTTTCAAAGGCATGCTTATGCTGACCTTTCTGAACATCTAAGAAAGAAGAAAATGAAAGCACTTATTCCACAGATCACACAGATTATTTATTTTGGAGCACTATTTACCATTTGTTGTGGATCACTGGTGATTTCAAGTGGTTGTTTTGATGGCTGTAGATTGGTTTCTTTTGTGACATCACTGATTTTCTTGGTCGAGCCAATCCAGGTAAGGATCTCGTAAAAAGGATATATTGATAATGAGAACAAGCAACATATTCATATTTTATTTGTTGATTTCCATAACTTTTTGATAATTATTGGTCCAACCATCATTTAGCATTCAGCCATTTTAGACCAGTCTTTAAGACTGTAATTGAATCTGAAGAATTGTGCAGGATATTGGAAAAGCATATAATGAATGGAAGCAAGGAGAACCAGCTATTGAACGGTTATTTGATTTGACGATTTTGAAATCTAAGGTAAAACAGTTCTTTGTTAAATAGCCATCCTTCAAACTATTTTTCTTTTCTGTATTTTTATCTCCCGAAGTAACTTTACTTTTTTCAGCAACTGAATTGAGCGTGCCTGTTACAAACCTGCTACTTTTTGAAGAGTTAAGGCTTTAAGCATGGAGACATCTTGCAGTTTATCCATAAAATGTGTTACACCTCTAATTTTTCAGTATGTGATAGTATGTAGGTAGCTTAGGTTGACATTTTCATTTTTGTGATTTTTTTATTAATTATTTAATTTATCCAAGCATTGCCCTCTAAATTAAAAAATGACATGCTGTTTGAAATTTTATGATCTTAAT
Source organism: Croton laevigatus (assembly GCA_949640765.1). NCBI lineage: Eukaryota > Viridiplantae > Streptophyta > Magnoliopsida > Malpighiales > Euphorbiaceae > Croton > Croton laevigatus. The sequence goes on along the minus strand of CATIWJ010239251.1, from coordinate 7,881 downwards.
GAGATCTTCCCCAGAACCAGAATTAGCATTGCATGTTTGTTGACAATGCTTCTAGGGTTTGGCATTTTTTTCCTTTATTTTCTTTTTCTCTTCTTCTTTGGTTGATTTTGGAACGGTTTAGTTTTGGTGAAATGTAACCATGCTTTCTGTGAGCTTTTGAACTTTCATCACAAGTCAAACCCATTCCATATGATTTCCATTGCTATGCTAATTCTACATAATCTGGAAATTGCATCGTCTGAACTGTGAAAATAGCAGATATATTTACCTTTTTCCACTGAAATATGTAGTTTAGATGGGCATCTCTAGTAAACAATAAATGCCAATATAGGTCACCTTTGTTGCTTATTTATATTACCATTAGATATAAAATTTGGCGCGTTATTGTGTTGTGGTCTCAAATAAATTCAATCCTGACAGGTGATTGAGAAACCAGATGCTATCAATTTGGACTCTGTTTCTGGAGATGTCAAATTTTGTGATGTGTCTTTCAAGTATGGTGATAGCACGCCTCTTGTTTTGAGTGGGCTGAACCTTCATATTAAAGCTGGGGAAACAGTGGCTCTTGTTGGGCCATCTGGAGGAGGAAAGACAACCCTTGTGAAATTGCTTCTTCGTCTTTATGATCCTTCATCTGGTGAGACATCTGGACTGAATTTTTTAATCATTCCTCAACAGATATGGAAATTTATTGCTATTACTTGGCCTTTGTAACTTTGTTCCTTTTGAAAGGCAAGTGCATTTCTGATTCTCCCATGTCAACAGGTTGTGTGCTTATTGATAACCAAAATATTCAAGACATCCGGTTAGGAAGTTTAAGGAGGCATGTTGGTTTTGTTTCTCAAGATATAGTTAGTAACTCAACTCTGCTTAATATTTTTATTTTGATTCCCCACACTCCTGTTTTCTGTGTGTGTGTGAGAGAGAGGAGAGAGAGATTCAATGCATGCATTTAAATTATATATCTTGTTGCCATCACGGTGCCAATCCAAATAAGAGTAAGTTTGTTCATTCTTTGTTTCTTCTAATCAAGTAGGAATTGCTGGGTGCTACTGCAAACTTTCTTTTTTTTGGGCCATCTCTTTGTTAATGTAATTACTAGCTGCTCATTGCTGCTGTTTCTCTTGATTTTTGTCCCCATTCTGCTTTGAAGTGAAAAGATTGAAACTTTCCAGTTAATTTTCTGCATGCACCATGTGTATTTTTTGCCCTGGTTGCTTGGTAGTTCTCATGTTAGTATTGTGGTTGGACTCACACGATAATGCTTTGGATAATGTTGAGGTGGTTCGTGAAACTGACTGCTTGTATGTGGATTAGACACTTTTTTCAGGAACCATTGCTGAAAACATTGGATATAGGGACCTGGCAACTGAAATAGACATTGAGAAGGTTCAGATGGCAGCAAGAACTGCAAATGCTGATGAGTTTATCAGAACGCTTCCTGAAGGCTACAATACAAATATTGGACCAAGGGGCTCAAGTTTAAGTGGTGGCCAGAGGCAAAGGTGATAACTTCAAATCAACTCATAATTCTATGTTGGTTATGAATGGTTACGGACTTACAGTAGGCTTAGCTATAGACAAGACATCTGATTTTTTTTCACTCTTATCTAATGCTACATTTTGTCACTTGACTAGAGGAGTGATCTTGATCTTTTATTTCCTCTACTTAAATGAATTTGTAGATTGGCTATTGCAAGGGCACTCTATCAGGATTCTTCTATACTGATTTTGGATGAAGCAACTTCTTCTCTAGATAGTAGGTCTGAGTTATTGGTGAGACAAGCTGTGCAGCGCTTAATGGAAAATCATACCGTAAGGATCAGTGCACGATATGTGTGTGTGTGCGTGCGTGCACTATGCGTGTCTTGTTTTACTGTTTTAGGAAAAAGATGTGAAGGCTTTGAATATATCTAGGGGTGATCATAGTATTATCCTAATGAAACAAGTAGCATGCAAATTAGCTATGTCTAAGTAAGATTTTGACTCATAGTGTCTCTGTATGTGTTGCATCCAGCTTGAATGCTAAAGCTTATTCCAAAATCACTGTTGTTTATATTACATTCAAAACGACCTTTACAAAACCATTAAAACATCTAGTCTTGAAAATCTGCCAATTATGCCATCCTCAATTTTGTTTTTAGCATTGATATGTAAGCTCTTTGTCAATAGTTTCACGCTTTTGTAAATGCAAATGTCAATAATCGTTATAGATCGCTGTATTGGAATATGACATTTGCTTTGATGCATCCGCATGTGATCATTTAATCTCAGTATTCAATTATTATTAGATTTGTGTTGTGCAAAATATTGGACAAGGATATTGTAGTGTTACATTGTGTTTATTAGACAAGATAACCACAGCAATGTGGTGTCCAAGACCATTTGAATCGCTCCAAAGAATGAATTCAGAGATCTACATTAATGTTTATTTGAACCATCTTTTTCTGTTGTGTAGGCTTGAACATAGGTTAACGAGATCTATATACATGTGAACAGGTTCTGGTCATTGCTCACCGGTTGGAAACAGTGATGATGGCTAGACACATATTGGTTTTGGAGAACGGCAAACTTGAAGAACTGAGTAGTTCAAATGTTTTGAGAGGTGAAAACAATTTCCCATTATCAAGTGGAGTTGTGATTTAAGGGCATGGTAATAATAGGAATATTATACCCTTTTTAGCAAAAGGTTTTGTTGGATGATTGAAGGAAAGGAGATGGTCAAGCATGTTTGGCAGAATGAAAGCCAATAACTAAAAGCAGCAAAACTCAGTTATGACCATCCATAATTATGTCTTGCAATTGCTACAAGAAGTTGTACCCCCACAAAATATGTTACATTAAAGTAATTTATGCAATTACTCGTTATTATATTTACAACTTTTCGAAATACAGTATTTAGGACCAAAGCTTCATGATATAGTAAGGGAAATGTATGCTCTTCTCTTTTTTTTTTTAAGTCATACGCACCCAAAAGATGGGGGTTAAGGGGCTCGAGTATGGGGCATTCAAGGCCATGAGAGAAGCTACCTACCGCTATGCCCAACCCCACCCAATGAAATGTATGCTCTTCTTCCCAGTAAAATTCCAAATTTTTTACTGTAATTATGTACGAGCATGTGCTTATAGACATGTCGTTTGTTAATATCAAAAGAGCTCTGATACACGGTGCTACTGTTACTTGGTGGAAACTTTATCCAATCTGCAACCCGCCATGGTTAAACAGTTATGAACAAAGAGACTTCTCTTGTTCTTTTCTTTTCTTTTCCCCTTTTTCCTTATAATTAGCTGTTTAATCAAAATTATTAATTGTATCAAAAGATTAGAAAATGAAATTAGCAGACTGACCTCCTTTGCTTGTATGATTGTGGTTGTATAATAGCGGAATGAAAAAATCAATCTTGCCAAAAAGAACCAAATTTTATTACATTAGAAATAATAGTTGTTGTCTGAATAATAAACGTGTGTATTGTTATTAATTAGGGATTCCCTATTTATAACCCTTGGCTGAAGAAAAGAGTTTAGGCTCTAATAGCTGCGGAGAAAATAAGAACAATATCCTAAAAATATTTAAGGGAGGAGACTATCCAATAATATCTTACAAAAGCCTAAAGCAAACTTATATATTGTCTAAAACTATGACCAATAATAATATAACAAAAATGTCAAATTAAAACTATTTAATTCTTCTTCCTAGGTTGTAATTGAAGCCCAAAACTTCATTTAAACTTGTGGATTCAGCTATCCAAGTAGGTGCAGTCCGCAACTTTTGTCCTGACCATTAGCCTTGTCCAAGGCTAAGACCAGCAGTGTCAAAAACATCCATAAAAACTCCAGCAACAGTTCTATGCGTTAAATCTCTTCAAATACACTTCAAACGCTTTCTTTTCATCACATCTAGCAATCTCTAACTAAAATATATAAAACCAAATAAAAGTTCACATTTAATCACAATAAATCACAAACTAAGCACGAGATTAAAGACCAAAAACACGTTGTATTTGCAAGCTATTACATACATATCAGTATGTAAATTAAGTATATAAATTGATTTTTGCATGTCCATTAGTATATAATTGATTATATAAATTGATTTTTACATACCTATCGGTATGTAAATGAGCATAAAAATTGATTTTTAGATACCAAACAGTGTATAAATTAATTTTTACATACTCATTAGTATATAAACTTTATTTTTGTCGAAACAATGTTTTTATTTTTGTCGAAACAATGTCCATCCAATCAGGATCTTAACATTAATGAATTCTAATAGTGCTTGTTATTCTTTAAAATACTTTAGTCAATTTTTCCATTTAAAATTAGGGGTGAGCATTCAGCCAATTTGGTCAATTTTGACCAATCTTTGGCCGAATTAGAATATTTGTAAAAATTTTTTCCCTTATCCGTTTTGGCCGAATTAGATTGTTTACCTGAATTACCTGTTTAACCGTATTATACATTTATTCCAAATTACTCGATTTGAATTTTCTTTGGCTGAATTAGAATACACTAATTAACTGAATTAAAAATTAATATTTTTGAAACTAAATATCAACTTATTGCACAATATTCTACTTCTCATAATGGATTTTATGTGGCACTAATCATAGCAAAAGGTTTGTTTACCGTACAAAAAAATGTACTAACAAATTCTAATTTGAACTACCCAACTTTGTAGTACAAATAAGACAACCCGTTTTTTCATTTCCTTCTACAGACTGCCTATATAAACTGTTGCTCTCTGTAGAAGGAGATGTAAAACTGCCATTCACCTACTATGCCACCATTCACCAACTTGCATGGCAAATTGTATATGCAAGTTGGCATACATGAATTTGATTTCAAATTCCCTTCTTCATGTCAACTTGATCCAACTACTTATAGTTATATAGGGTCCCACATAATAATTAGTCTACATTTTCTTATCTTTAATATATAGCTTGTAGGTCCCATTTAAAGTGGGAACCACCACTACAAAACTCCCCCTGCACACTCAAATGGGGACAAAACCACAATAAATCTCCTCATTGTCAATTTCATCTTCACGCGTAATAATTTCAAGTAGTTTCCGGAATTTGAGAATCTTCGCCGTAGATAAACTCTTTGTAAATATATCTGCAACTTGATCTTCAGTCTTGATAGGTAACATGTCAATGTCTCCTTGAAGTACATTTTCTCGCTAGAAGTGATAATGTACTTTGACATATTTTGTTCTTGCGTGAAATATTAGATTCTCAGCCTAACGAACTGCTGACAAATTATCACAGTGTAGTGGAACTTTATCTTCTGTTGGTTGGTTCAAATCTTTCATGAGTTAAGTCAACCAAGCACATTCTTGTGCTGCCATAACGCCAGCTCTGTATTTGGCCTCCATAGTTGAAATAGAAATAATAGGTTGTCTCTTACTACACCATGATATAGCACCTGAACCTAGGTTAAAAACATATCCAGTCGTGATCTCTAGCATTGTCCGCATGACAAAAGATATTGAGTTTTCTTTGTACTCCATTCTTGTAGAAAAGTCCCCAATCAGCTGTGCCTTTAACATATCTTAGGATTCTTTTAACCGCTTCGAGATGTGGCTTCTTTGGTTTTTTCATAAACCTGCTAACAATGCCTACAGCAAAGGCTATGTCAGGTCTAGAAAGAGTTAGGTAGATAAGACTACCTACTATCTGCCGATACATTTTTGTGTCTTCTAAATTCTTTCCCTTATAAGCATACAATTTTAAATTTGGCTCCATTGAGGTAGAAATCGGCTTGCACTTGCCTAGTCCAAATTTTTGAATTAAATCTTTTGCATATTTCTATTGGCTAAGAAATATACCTCTATTGGTTCTCTTGACTTCCAAACCCAAAAAATGCTTTAGTTCACCAAACTCCTTCATCTGAAATTGAACTGACAAATTTTTCCTTGTATGACAAATCTCATTTGCATTGTCTCTGGTGATGATTAGATCATCTACATAAACAAAAACAATTGCTAGCTTACCTCCTTGAACTTTCACTAACAAGCTCAAATCTAACAGGGCAACATGATAACCACTCTGGACTAAGAATTCGGCAATTTTTCCCATATCATGCTCTCGATGCCTGCTTTAAGCCGTATAATGCTTTCTTCAATTTGCACACATACTCTGGCTTGTTATGATTCACAAAACTTTGGTGTTGTTCGATATAGATATCATGATTAAGTTCCATGAAATTCTTGACATCCATTTGCCATAATTTTCATGATTTACTTACTACTAGGGCAAGTAAGACACGTACCGTGGTAATCTTTGCCACTGGACTAAATGTTTTGTCATAGTCTATGCCGTATCCTTGGGTGAACCCTCGAGCAACTAGCCGAGCCTTATACTGTTTGGCCATTCCATCTGGTCTGATTTTTAGCTTGTAAACCCATTTGCAAGATATGAGTTTTACACCTTTAGGTTTTGGCACTAAATTTCAAGTTTTGTTTTTCTTTAGTGCCAATATTTCTTCTTCTATAACCTTTCTCCACTTTGGACTTTTTAAAGCTTCTTCAAAAGTAGTTGACTCTTTAACTTCAGCATAAGCCACATTTATATACTTTGAATTTGGTCGCTTCACTCTAGTAGACCTTCGTAATTGAGGTTCTGATGGCTCCTCTTGTTCCTTCTCTAATTGACTGATCTATACTTCCTCCGGGGTCTCATAAACACCTGTTCTCCAAGGAATTCTTGACTTGGTGTAACACCCCTTAACCCAATTATTTCTAGCCGAATTAAGTTATGCCACATTACATATGAACATGGTATACAGATCTTAATTAATTACAAAATATATAGGTACAAATTTTTTTTCTCCTATCCTAGCTTGTACTGACTTCATCTTCACAGTATATACTAATCTAAGTTCTTCGAGCCCACATGCTATTTGACAGTTCCTGTTCTTTCACATCTTTCGGAGACCTACAAGTTCAGAATCAACCAAACTTGCTGAGGAATAACGCTCAGTGGATACTTTAACTATGATAAATAAAACAATTTAAATGAACATGCATATTTTAAAACATAAATTTTAAATATTAAACAATACTAAATAAAATAATCATTTAAAAGAAATCACTCTTAAGAAAATAAATAAAATTGCATAATTTAAAAATTTACTTGATTAGCTCTACCGGATATTTAGATAAACCTACATTAACTCAATTAATCACCCGAATGCCTTTTTTTCACCAAATGACGGATACCAAATGGCTACTTCGTTCACACATTATTTCTTTCACCAAATGGCGGATACCAAATAGCTACTTCAATCGGTCGTCACCACAATCAATCACAACAACCGTCGCCGTAACAAATCAATGGCCATAAAACAAATCATCGGAAATGACCGATCAACCCTACATTGGTTCAGTTCAACTAAATCCTAGTAGAGCTTAAATATTTTTCTCATAATTTCCAATTTTCCAAAATCATCTCATAATTTCCAATTTTTCCAAATTCCATAAATTTCATCGTAAAATTCAACTTAAGTACTTATTCCAAAATCCAATCATATTCCAAAATATATATATATATATATATATATATTCCAAATCAACATATTCAAAATCATATATATTCAAAAACTTGTTAGTATAAGCTCTAGCCCCAACTCTTTGTAATTAGATTGTAATTTATTTATAAGAATAAAACTCATCAATTTTATATTTCCTGTGATTTAATTTGATGAATTTCCTTAAATAATAGTTCTGCATTAGTTATCGGATACGTGATCTAGATCGTAAAATCTAAAGCAATATAAGAATACTATTCTAAATATCCCTAGTCGATTATTATTATGGGAATGATAATGAAATAAGACCAGTATGTGCTCTATGAGATGATCTTATTTTACGGATCATAG
>CATIWJ010239189.1:0-23253 GCA_949640765.1 Croton laevigatus | reverse complement strand
GCAATGTTTCAAATGACATATTTCCTTGAATAAAGGCATGATTGAGTATGGCAATATACATGATACGACGAACATGAAATATGAAAAGAATAACGGTATGTGATGTTTGATATTGAACTCATTCGATCATATGAAATGATGGAAATTATCCTAAGCTCATGTGGCTCGCTTTAGAACGCTAGTGATAAGAATACGATGCATCGTAGGGTTAGAAACCGCAAAAATTGTGAATCTTGGGTATTATGGTAATGAAAAGTTACATTACGAGTATTATGGTACTCATTCCTCTCACAATAAATAACTCAAGAAGAGTGGGTATTATGGTGCCCTAAGATAAGACACATCCTTTATCTTATCGTCGAGTTCTCACGAAGCCACTGAAGCAAAGAATGTATTTTATATTAATGTTTCAATTGCTTTTACTTATCCCCTTTCTGAAAACGTTTATTGTGATTTATTCTCATTTAAAAATACTTTTACATGATTATTTAAACTTCGGTTAAAGCATCCACTGAGCAATTGTTTGCTCAGCGAGTTTACCTGTTTAAACTCGTAGGTTGAAGAAGCAGCAGTGTAGATAGTTTTGTCGCAGCCAGTTGATCAGCACAGCAGACCTGTCCTTTGGTATAGCTTTGGTTATTTTGTATATTCTAGTCCGGTATGTACATAAACTGTTTAGGAATGTTGTGGTATGTAATTATATTCTTTTGGGATTATTGGAATGTTGTAAATATATGAATCATATATAGTAGTGATAACTAGTTAAGTTGATATGGATGAATTATATGAATGAGTGAGTACTATAAGCAGGTTACCGACTCACAAACCAAGAATAGTGGTTCTTCTTCTAGACTCATTCGTGGGTTTAGAAGGGGAGTTACGCGTGTAACCTCTTATAGGTCTACTTCGGTAAGCTTATAGGGGGCGTTACAACAACTTTGTTGCGCTCGCTACTAATGACTAGCGATTTCCAAAAATGCAGAAAAATTTCAGCATGGGGGTTTTGGTAAAATCATTTTGCACAACAATTTAACATTCGTTTAGAAATTAGTCATTAATAATTATGCATCAACATGCTAACTACTTGTAAAAATAAAGAATTTGAGTTAGAGAGACGTACCATCGATCATTCCTAATCTTAGAATGATAGAATTTTATTTTTTCTCATTGAGCGGCTTTGTGAAAATATCCGCCAACTGGTTGTTCGTCTCCATAAATTCCAAGCAAACATCACCACATTGCACATGATCACGAATAAAATGATACCTAAAATCTATATGCTTTGTCCTAGAATGATTGATTGGGTTTCTAAAAATATTAATGGCACTAATGTTATCACACCTAATGGGTATTTAGTCTTGTTCTATGCCAAAGTCATGCAATTGTTGTTTAATCCACAATATTTGAGCACAATAAGCACTAGTCGCTATATACTCCGCCTCTGCGGTGGATAGAGCAACGGATGCTTGTTTCTTGCTAAACCAAGAGACTAAACATTCACCTAAGAGATGGCATGTTCCAAAGCTACTTTTTCTATCTAAGAGGCTTCTGGCATAATCAGCATAGGAATAGCCAACTTGTTCAATGCATGTATTTCTAGGATACCAAAGTCCTAAATTCAATGTTCCACATAAATATTTCAAAATTCTTTTTATGGTATTCAAATGTGATTCTTTAGGATATGCTTGAAAATGTGCACATAAGCAAACGGCATACATGATATCGGGTCTAGAGGCGGTTAAATATAAAAGAGATCTGACCATACCTCTATAAAGCTTTTCGCTAATAGGTGTACTCAATTCACCTTTGTCAAGCTTGGTGGTTGTGCTCATAGGAGTCTTGCTACTTTTGGAGCCTTTCATTCCAAACTTCTTGAGAAGTTCCTTTGTATACTTTGCTTGATTGATAAAGATGTCATCTTTGGTTTGCTTAATTTGCAATCCTAAGAAGAATTTGAGTTCGCCCATAAGGCTCATCTCAAATTTGCTAGTATTTTGTTTACTAAACTTATTACACAAAGATTCATTAGTAGCACCAAAGATAATGTCATCAACATAAATTTGCTGTAACGCCCACGTGTGAGAGATGCCTAAATACACCTGAGTGAGACCATATCATAGGAAGGTTGTAATGGAAAATAGTTTGAAAGACTATAAATATGTAAATAATGAGAAGTAAATAGCAAACAAACGTTCGAGATTGATGACCCTTGCGTTCGGAGACAAAGATAGGCCAACGGAGCCCGACGGGTAACATGAACACTGGCAGGGACCTAAGCAGAATTTATCAAAAAGTTACAGAGGGTCTTAGTAGTGACCCCAACGGACACCAGAAATGAAATCTCGGGACTTTACTGGTCACAATGACGTGTCACGAAATTTTCAAAAAACACGTGTATAAAAAGATACACCGGGATTTCTATTAGGGGTATTTTGGTCTTTTGCCAAAGGACAGACAAAATGGTCATAAATGGTAATAATTAGACATATTTTGACATGGAAAGTGAAGATGAGATGTTCCATTCAATTCTAGCCAATCAAAGTGACAAGTAGACATTAAAATCCAATCAAAAAATTAAGAAAAAAATAAGTAAAAATTCCACCTAATTTTCTACATATAAAAGGAGAGTTAAGACATCAAAATGAACAAATTCTTGTTCATTTCCATGATAGAAATGGCAGCAAGGGAGAAGAGAAAGGAGCACCAAAATTTCAAGGTAAACTTTGATCTTTAAGCATGAATTTTATAGTTTTATGTCTAGTTTTCAATTCCTAAGCAAGATTAACTTAATATATATGATTAAATCTTAGTTTTTCATGATGAATCAAATGAACCCTAACATAAATGAATAGTGAAAAGTTAGGGTTCATATGTGGAGGTTTAAGATGAAGTGATTTAAGTTAGTTAGTAAGGGATTTTGGTGATTTTTACCCAAAATCACTACTAACTCACCTAGAAAACCCAAAACCCCTATGTTTAGCAACATGTTCAACAACCTAGGGTTTATGATAATGGTATTAAGGTCTGAAATTTGTAGGAAATCAAGAGGAACACCAAAGGAAGGCCATTAAAATTCAAGTCAAGCTTAAAAATCAAGGTTTGGTACTTTAACTTGGAAACTTGCAAATTTTCACTTGTGTATTATGATTTGGCCGAATGTTTAAGGCTCTGAAGTGTTGTGTTTTTGTGTTATTATGATGTTAATATGTGTTTTGGAATGCTAAAGTATCATTTAGGACACATTAGAAAGCATTGAACTTAAAACACATAAAGTTATATAAAAGGGTCTTAAACTTAGATGAATTTTCATTAAAAATCTAAATTGAATTTTTGTAAAAGGCTTTCACTTTCCCTCATAATATGTTGAGAAGTGTTTAAAAACAATTTTTTCAAGAAAAATATATACATTTCCCTTAGTGAACTTGAAGGAGCCGAATGGTCTCTTTAAGAAATCCAAAGATGATCATTTTTGCATCTAAATGATTTCAATGTATAATCATATAAATCTTTTAACCATATTATGTGGGTGACCTATGGATACTTAAAGAGAAGTATATGACACAATTTGGGTGCCTAAGGAAGCCTCAATTGAGTTATATGTTATCTCTTTCAAGTTGTCAAAATTCACCAAATTACTATTCATTTGGTATTTTTAAGTTACTATTTATATTGCAATTTACTATTCATTTGGTAAATTTCTTAAATGAGATTTTATGATAATTCTCCATATGTGAAACTCATTTGCATAAGCATTTAAATGTGAAACATTTGAAAACAAAGCTCTACTCAGTTTAAGCTGAACTAGGCGATAAGGGTATGACGTGTCATATAACATTTGCAATGCGGTCCGCTATTCATTTGCAGTTGTATTTGATAATTCATATGGAAAGGCGCCTATTTATTCCCAAGGTCGGAGCACTTGTGCCTGGCATACAGTTGGCATCCGATATGGAACCTATTCGGTGATTCCAGTACTTCGGTACTGTAATTTTTGGATATGTACTCCATTATTAGAACTCAGTTGTATTACCTTATCCCAAGGTTCTATAGTAACCAGTAGAGCACAATTTATGAAATAAATCAATAACTAGAAAATAATCAAACTGCATGTGATTTCATTTTAATGATGCTTTATGCTTCAAGGAGGGTTTTATAATTGAACACTTAATTGTATTCCTTTACTCTTAAAATTGCTTTTCATATTTTATACTTTTTATTTTATCCAAGTTAAAGTACCCACTGGGCATTAGCACTCAGCGAGTTATTTTTGTAACTCGCAGGTTATTAGCAGTAGTAAAAATAGCAGCTGACGTCAGACTCCCGATCTAGCAGCAGCATAAGGTTGTTTTTCTTATGTATTTAATTATTGTAGTGGCATATATATAATGCTACCTTACTACTCCCAGATATTATTAGATAATGTAGTTAAAATCTATAAAACCTTAATAGCATTTGGTTTGTGAGCTTGATTACTAATAGAAGAGTTTCATTTTCTTTTATATATGAGGAGTGAGGGTATGAGGAAGCTTGCGAAGTGTTTGGGAAATTTTCTATGCAGGATCCCAGTGAATAGTCACAGGGATTGCTCGTTCAGTCGCTATTACTATTCATAAACTGTCTGTTCCTAGCCGGAATTCTAGCAAAATTTCCATAGAAATGGAACTAAAAATTTGCTAAGTATAAAATAGAAACTCACATACTAAACATAAGCTCATCTAAAGGTTAACACATAAATCTTCAACACAGCTTCAATACCAGAAGGTAGCACTCCTTTAGGGCCTTCTAATGAGACTTAAAAGGGGTGCTACATTTATTAGTATCAGAGCTCCGGTTTAGCTGGTTCTGGGAGAAGTAACATAGGACAAAAAGAGTATAGTATGCATGATATGGTAATTGTATAATTGTGTTTATTTCATTGAGAAAGGATGGATGGAAAGCGCAAAGAGCCAGTGAAGGATAGCGAGGTTCCAGAGAGTCAGTTACCCATTAAAAAGAGAGAGACTAGTAGTAGTGTGAGAGAGGAAGGTGGTAATGGGTAGCATGAATCCTAGTTAAAGGAAGAGATGGATGTTATATATAATAGGATGTCTGAATTTGAACGTGAGATGCAAAAACTTAGGGGGGAAAATGATATCCTGCGTCATATTATATATATGGAGTGCGACAGTATAGAGCGTTTGAATGAGTTAGTTTGTATAATGAATACTGAAATAGAAGAGCTTAAGGGTCGAGTTAGATATTTGAGAGCACAGATTGATAGGGTAGGTTCTAATGAGGTAGTCCCAATAGAGGAGTCATGAGCGGTCGCTGAAGACGAGCGTCAGGAACGAGACTCCGACTCTGCCACTTATCCCCTAGAGTATCACCATTACCACCAGTCAGACCTACAGAGGATCCAGAGACAGATGATGATGCAGTTGTCCCTTTCCCAAGAGTACCTTCTTTTATTTTACGCAGGCTCGATCGAGCAGCAGGTGAAGGCCCTAGCACCAGGCCAGGGGCATGAGCTAGTCAGAGAGAGTTCTTTTGTTTTTGGGTTGTAAATATTTTGCAACAGTGCATTAGTAGGTTTTAACCCTAATTTTGATATGTACATATGACCAAGGTTTAACCCGTTGTATAAAACTAGTATGTGAATAAATAAAAGTATGTTTGTTAATTAATTGTTTTTTTTTCCTTACTGCATTATATACATGCCACTTAGGATATAAAAGGAATATATATGTGATATATGCTGCATGCCAGACTGACGTCATAGGATATGTTTTCATTGTTATAGAATGTTGCAAGAATCCCAACAAGCAATGGAAACGGAGGCAAAGTCTCGTGCTTCCAGAACTGTGCCACCCGAGCGGGTGCAGGAACTAATGCCCGAGCCAGCTGCCACTGAGCCACCAAACCAGAATGATTTATTGCAGAAAATGGCAGCTGCTCTACAACAAATTGCCGGAGTGGCTCAACCGTCGGCACCAGCACCAGCCCCCTGTAGCTCCTATACCAGAACGGGATAAACGACCTCTAATAGAAAAGATTAGGAAATATGGGGCTAAAGAGTTCAAGGAAGCTAGGGATGAAGATGCTGCAGCAGCATAGTATTGGCTGGAAGGGACCATTAGAGCACTTGATCAATTGCAATGTGGTCCCGAAGACAGGTTAATATGTGAAACCTTATTATTAATAGAAGAAGCATATGAATGGTGGAATACCACAAGGCAAAGGGTTCCACCCGAACGACAAACCTGGGAGATTTTGCAGGAAGAATTTCGTAAGAAATTTATTTTAGAAGCTTACTTAGATACAAAAAGAAAGGAATTTGTACATTTGAAGCAGGGCAGAATGACAGTGACTTAATATGAACGAGAATTCACTAAGCTTAGTAAGTACGCCCGTAATATGATCACAAATGACGTGGAATGCTGCAAATATTTCAAAGAAGGGATGATTGATAAAATCAAAATACAACTGGTGAACCCGCCACCTAGAGAATTTTCTAGTTTAGTATCTGCAACACTCGAGCTAGAACAAATACAAGAAAATTAGAGGAATCGTAGACAGCAAAAGCAATAACAAAAGCGAGGTCAGACCCAAAGTGCTTTGGGAAATTATCAATCATCCAAGAAAAGAGCTAGAGGAGGAGGTTCCCCTGGAAGTTATCAAAGGGTTAACCAAAGTCAGGGTTATTCAAGAGGTGGAAATAGACCAACAGTATCCGAGGGAAGTACAGGTAGATTTGGAAGGGGATGTGGACGTGGTCGAGGTGGACCCAGTCAGTCAGGATGTACAGTGGAAGGAAATTTTTCGTATCCTGAATGTGAAACTTATCATAGACGACATCCAGGAGAATGTTGGTATAATACTGGGCAGTGCATTATGTGCGGATCATATGACCATGTAGCAATAGAGTGTCCTAGGCGGCAAAATAAAAATTCAACACCCTCAGAAGGATCAAATATTGCCGGAGGCAGAGGCAGAGGTCGGGGCCGAGGTGGAGGCCGACCAGCCCAGTCGGAAGTAGCTAGCAAACCAGAAAGTTCTACACCCGCCAGGGTGTATGCAATGAAAGCACGTGAGGATAAAGAGGCACCAGACGTCATTACAGGTCAGATATTAATGTTTAATGTCCTAATTTGTGCTTTAATAGATCCCAGGTCAACCCATTATTATATATGTGTATTAAATCAAAATTAAAAAAACTTAGAAGTGGCTATGGAAAAAGTTGGTATGCTAGTCACTAGCCCCTTGGGAGATGAAGTGATTGCCAAGAAAGTGTATAAAGATTGTCCAATTAAAATCCATGCACAACAATTTCCCGGAAATCTGTTAGAATTGCCTTTTCGAGAATTTGATATGATTCTCGGTATGGATTGGCTGTCCAAGCATAAGGCAATAGTAGATTGCGAACGAAAACGAGTGACCCTTCGCACTCTGGGAAGGAGAAGGAATCACTTTAGTCAGAAAAAGAAGGGATTATCTCAACAATGTTATCTCGGCTATGACAGCTAAGAAATTAGTAAAAAAGGGGTGCAAAGCTTATTTGGTTTGTGCACTGGAAGCGAAGAAAGAAAGCAATGAGTTGTAGAAGATCCCTACTATTTGCGAATTCCCAGATGTCTTCCCTGACGAACTGCCTAGTATGCCACCAAAGAGGGAAGTAGAGTTCTCTATCGACACTTATCTAGGAGCTGTACCAGTATTAATAGCACCCTATCGTATGGCACCTGCTGAACTGAAAGAACTCAAAATTCAACTACAAGAGTTGTTGGATAAGGGATTCATACAACCCAGTGTATCTCCTTGGGGAGCACCAGTGTTATTTGTCAAGAAAAAAGATGGATCTTTGAGACTATGTGTGGATTACCGCCAATTGAATAAATTAATGATTAAAAACAAGTATCCTTTACCACACATAGATGATTTATTCGATCAACTCCAAAGGGTAGGTGTATTTTCAAAATTTGATTTAAGATCAAGATATCATCAATTAAGAATCAAGAAGGAAGACATACCAAAGACCGTGTTCAGAACCCGGTATAGGCATTATGAATTCATAGTGATGCTATTTGGATTGACAAACGCACCTGCGGTGTTCATGGACTTAATGAACAGGATATTCCACCCATACTTGGATTGATTCATAGTAGTGTTAATAGATGACATTCTAGTTTATTCCAAGAATCGAGAGGAGCACGATCGACACCTTAGGATTGTATTGCAGACATTAAGAGAGAAACAGTTATATGCCAAATTGAGTAAATGTGAGTTTTGGTTAAGTGAAGTGACATTTTTAGGACATGTGGTGTCAGCAGAAGGGATTCGAGTAGATCCTAAAAAGGTGGAAGCTGTGTTAGAGTGGAAGCCCCCACGAACGGTAACAAAAGTATGAAGTTTTCTTGGATTAGTAGGGTATTACAGACGATTTGTAAAAGGGTTCTCCACCATTGCTGCTCCATTAACCATATTACTACAGAAGGATATGAAGTTTCAATGGACTGATAGGTGTCAAAAGAGTTTTGAGGAATTGAAGACCCAACTTACTCAAGCCCCAGTACTTACACAGCCGGAGTTAGGAAAAGACTATGTTATATACAGTGATGCTTCACGCAATGGGTTAGGCTGTGTAGGAAGGAAAGGTAGTTTTATATGTCTCCAGACAACTCAAACCCCATGAGAGGAATTACCCCACGCATGATTTGGAGTTAGCCGCCATTGTGTTAGCTTTCAAAACCTGGCAACATTATTTATACGAAGAAAAGTGCTACATTTACACTGATCATCAGAGTTTAAAATACTTGCCCTATCAAAAGGATTTAAACCTACGACAGCGAAAATGGATACAGTTATTGGCCAACTATGACTATGTCATAAATTATCATCCAGGGAAGACTAATGTGTTAATCCTCGATTTTGAATCTTTGACAAAACACCTGAAATTCTACTAATGATATTTTATTTGAAGTGTGTCTCAATAAAGCTCAAGTGAATCAAGCAAAGATCATCAAAGAATTAAGTGTCTCGATCGAGACCAAGGCATCTCGATCGAGACATAAGGACTTAACATATTACGAGCTACCTCTCGAGCAAAATATCAGATTTTCGATCGAGACAAACTGGGCAAAGACCAATTGAACTTGTGTCTCGATCGAGACACATATATCTCGATCGAGACAAGTGTCCAAAAATATTCCAGAAGACTAATTTTCGATCGAGACTCATAATTCTCGCTCGAGACATCAAAGATCATCTTTTAGCAGCATCGTCTCGATTGAAACACATACCTCTCGATCGAGACAAGTGGCCAAAAAGATTCCAGGACCGTAATTTTCATTCCAGACCTATAATTCTCGCTTGAGACGTCAAGCTTCACCTGTCAACAGAGTCATCTCGATCGAGACAGTGGTATCTCGATCGAGACACTTCAAAATCTGTTACAACGGATAGTATTTCAGTGCGCCACGTCAGCAAAATGCCGTTGAAAAAGAGCCGTTACATAGAATATGCAAGTGTCTCAATCGACACACGTGATTCTCGATCGAGACGCCTGCCAAAGCAGAAATTGTTCTTCTCAAGAAGGGTAACGACTAGTTTATTGAGTTGGTGTATAAATACCCCTTCAAATGAAGTTATTGGTACAGATCAAAAACCTTCTCAACTACATCTAGCACTCTTAACCTTTTCTCAATCAATTATATTAAAATCTCTTTTGTTTATTTGTTGGGTAAGCATTAAATCCAAATTCTCTATTGTTAATTAGTTATTAGTGTGAGCGTTAAACACTAAAGTTATTTGTAAGTTTGGGGTGAGCATTAAACCCTAAGTTTGAGGTAAACTTCCTAAAATCTCTTGTAATTCCATTGGTGTTAGTGGAACCCAATTCCTTTCTAGGATTGGAGAAGTGGACGTAGGCTCGAGATTATAGCCGAACCACTATAAATTTCTTCTATTCATACCACCTAATTTCTGCTTAAAATTTTTTAGAAGGCCATTAATTCACCCCCCCTCTTAGTTGCCTAGGGACCAACACAATGTAGTAGCGGACGCATTAAGCAGGAAATTAGTACACACACTTCACGCAATAAGAATAACGGCAGAAGAAATAGAGGACAATTGGATAATAGCAGAAATGCATTTGTGACCATTGTTTTTACAACAAATTTTAGAAACTCAAGAAAAAGACATGTTAATTCAAAAATGGAAGGAGCAACTACGAAAAGGACAAAAAAAGAATTTTCGCATACGGGATGATAGGATGCTAACCCGTGAAGAAAGGATTGTTGTATCGAAGGTAGAGCCATTAAGAGCCGACATACTACGCGAAGCTCGCGACAGCCCGTATGCAATGCATCCCAGAGGTACGAAGTATCGAAATCTAAGGGAAACCTATTGGTGGCCACGAATGAAGAGGGATGTTACCGAATACATAATGAAGTGTTTGACGTGTCAACGGGTGAAAGCAGAGCATAAAGTGCCATCTGGATTATTGCAACCAATAAACATTCTAAGATGGAAGTGGGAGGAGATAACAATGGATTTTGTAACAGGATTACCTATGACAAGGAATAAACATGATGCAGTATGGGTAATTATAGATTGGTTAACTAAGTCAGCCCATTTTATACCCGTACGAAAGGATTACTCTCTAGACAAATTGGTAGAATTATATGTTAAAGAAATTGTACGGCTGCATGGAGTACCCTCATCCATCATTTCAGATCGAGATCCGCATTTTACCTCGAGATTTTGGAAGAAACTACACCAAGCATTAGGCACACAATTAAAATTCAGCACCGCATTCCACCCCCAAACAGATGGACAATCTGAAAGAATTATTCAAACCCCAGAAGATATACTGAAAGCATGCATTCTAAAATTTGAAGGCAAATAGGATAAGCATTTAAGCTTAATGGAATTCGCCTATAACAATAGTTATCAGGCTAGCCTTCATATGGCTCCATTCGAAGCACTTTATGGAAGAAGGTGTCGAACCCCTGTGTGTTGGACGGAATTAAGAGATAATCAACTAGTGGGGTTAGATTTTGTTAAGGATATTGAAGAAAAAGTTAAGATTATTAGAGATCGGCTCAAAGCTGTAACGGACTGGCAAAAAGCGTACGCTGATATAAAGAGAAAATATATAGAATATGCAGTTGGGGATGAAGTCTTTCTTAAGGTTTCACCTTGGAGGAAAGTGCTAAGATTTAGATAAAAAGGAAAGTTAAGTCCAAGGTATATCGGACCCTATAAAGTAATTGAGCGCATTGGTGCCGTTGCTTACAAGTTAGAATTACCACCAGAATTGGAAAGGATACATAATGTCTTCCATGTCTCTATGTTAAGAAGATACCGATCAGATCCATCACACATTATTAAGGCACAAGATGTGGAAATCAAACCAGACCTTACTTACCAAGAAGAACTGATAAAGGTCTTAGCACATGAAACTAAGGTCTTGCGGAATAAAGAAATACCATTAGTAAAAGTCTTGTGGAGAAACCACAAAGTAGAAGAAGCAACCTGGGAGGCCGAAGAAACCATGAAAGAACAGTACCCCTACTTATTTCCATCCCAAAAGGCTTTGGGACAAAGCCAAAATTAGGGGGAAGGAAATGTAACACCCACACGTGAGAGATGCCTAAATACACCTGAGTGGGACCATATCGTAGGAAGGTTGTAATGGGAAAATCATTTTAAAGATTGTAAATATGTAAATAATGAGAAGTAAATAGCAAATAAACGTCCGAGAATGATGACCCTCGTGTCCGGAGATAAAGATAGGCCAACGGAGCCCAATGGGGCCCGATGGGTAACATAAACAATGGCAGGGACCTAAGGGGAATTTATCAAAAAGCTACAAAGGGTCTTAGTAGTGACCCCAACGGACACCAGAAATAAAATCTCGGGACTTTACTGGTCGCAATGACGCATCACGAAATTTTCAGAAAAGGCGCGTATAAAAAGATACACAAGTATTTCTATTAGGGGTATTTTGGTCTTTTGCCAAAGGACGGACAAAATGTGTCATAAATGGTAATAATTAGACATATTTTGACATGGAAAGTAGAGATGAGGTGTTCTATTCAATTCTAGCCAATCAAAGTGACAAGTAAACATTAAAATCCAATCAAAAAATTAAGAAAAAAATAAATAAAAATTCCACCTAATTTTCTACATATAAAAGGAGAGTTAAGATATGAAAATGAACAAATTCTTGTTCATTTCCATGATAGAAATGGTAGCAAGGGAGAAGAGAAAAGAGCATCAAAATTTCAAGGTAAACTTTGATCTTTAAGCATGAATTTTATAGTTTTATGTCTAGTTTTCAATTCCTAAGCAGGATTAACTTAATATATATGATTAAATCTTAGTTTTTCATGATGAATCAAATGAACCCTAACATAAATGAATAGTGAAAAGTTAGGGTTCATATGTGGAGGTTCAAGATGAAGTGATTTAAGTTAGTTAGTAAGGGATTTTGGTGATTTTTACCCAAAATCACTACTAACTCACCTAGAAAACCCAAAACCCCTATGTTTAGCAACATATTCAACAACCTAGGGTTTATGCTAATGGTATTAAAGGCTGAAATTTGTAGGAAATCAAGAGGAACACCAAAGGAAGGCCATTAAAATTCAAGTCAAGCTTAAAAATCAAGGTTTGGTACTTTAACTTGGAAATATGCAAATTTTCACTTGTGTATTATGATTTGGCCGAATGTTTTAGGCCATGAAGTGTTGTGTTTTTGTGTTATTATGATGTTAATATGTGTTTTGGAATGCTAAAGTATCATTTACGACACATTAGAAAGCATTGAACTTAAAACACATAAAGTTACATAAAAGGGTCTTAAACTTTGATGAATTTTCATTAAAAATCCAAATTGAATTTTTGTAAAAGGCTTTCACTTTCCCTCATAATATGTTGAGAGGTGTTTAAAAACAATTTTTGCAAGAAAAATATATACATTTCCCTTAGTGAACTTGAAGGAGCTGAAAGGTCTCCTTAAGAAATCCAAAGATGATCATTTTTGCATCTAAATGATTTCAATGTATAATCATATAAATCTTTTAACCATATTATATGGGTGACCTATGGACACTTAAAGAGAAGTATATGACACAATTTGGGTGCCTAAGGAAGCCTCAATTGAGTTATATGCTATCTCTTTCAAGTTGTCTGATATGCGTCCGAGCGACTACGCTACAGATCGTTAGGCAAGTGCATCTATCGTTCCGCAATATAGCTACCGGAGTACCCAGTGTCGTATCCCATAGGGACTATCGATTACTAGTATTGAATCTCTTCCTATTATCTAACCGACAAATTAAGCGTTCGAATTTAATAACTTAAAAATAATAAATGAACAAAAAATAATAGCAATTCCCTTCAGAAACAAGAAAACAATAGAGATTTATCAAACAGTGTTTGGAATTTGAATCCCCCTAAAAATCTTAAACTCGACTCGTCAAATTAATTAACTGTTACCAACACTGAACCGTAGGAATTCCTAATTTATATTAACTACTCTCTCGAGCTAGCTAACATCTAATCCTAGGTTGATTAATTGAACTCTCGTTCTAATTAAAACCCCTAGTCTCGAATTAATTCGTTCTATGAATTCTCAGTATTGGGTTTGACCCCAATCCAGAGGATTTATGTCGACCTATCTCTAGGTTTGCATGCAACTCCTTTTAACCGCGGGTGATCAATTCACAAGTGGTTTTCTCAAACTCACAATGTAAAAACATACATGAATTAATACGCTAGCAAATATTAATCCAAGACAATATTTATCGCAATTAAATCTCAACGCCAATTAACAATCGCAATAAACAAATTAATTAAATCACATATTAAATCCAAGGTTCATCTTCAAATATCTAGACACTAAATAATTTTAGTTCATGTTCATAATCGCAAATTCACAATCCAGTCAAATTCAATGGAAAACAAAAGAGAAATCAAAATAAATCTTGTATTGAATTTCCTGCTTCAGATTAGAGTCTGCCCAGCTTTGCCAAAGCGGCACAGTTTTGGTGATGTTTCCACTTTGCTCTCCTGCTACCCAAAACGCAAGAACACTGTGCATTTTGATCTTCTTCTACCTCTGTTGGGTATTAAGTCTGTTGTGTTCTTCGTTTCCCCCGTTTCTGTTCCTCTAATTTCCTCGATCGTGATGACCACTGGATTTGAATTGGGTTCCTCTGTTGTTCTTCATAATCGGTTCAGCTCTGCTTCTAATTGTCTATCTCTTCTTTCAATTTTTCGTCTCTGTTCTTTTTATTTCAAAATCACAGCACTATTCTTTGTTATTTTCCAGAGCAGAATCATTGGGTGTTTCTTCATTCTTGTTTCAAAAATCGAAGAGGAAACCCAGATTTTTCGTTTCTTTTGGGTCCTTTTCCTCTCGATCCTCTCTTTTTCTTTCCAACCTGTTCTCCTTTCGTCCCCTCCCTCTCAGATGGGTCTCCTTTTTCTACTGTTATCTCTTTTCTTTTCCTCATCTCCGTGAAAACCTCCTTTCAAATTCAAATTTGAAAATTCCCAAACCTCATTCTCTCACCAAAATCGTTCAAGAGTCTCTACCAAATTTGATTACCGCACCCTTCTCTCGATTCCAGATCAGCTACGAGATTCCTCGTTGTTGATCTTCAGTCCACCGAAGATCGTGGAAGCTCTGTTTCCCAAAATCAAAATGCGTTTTCCTTCAGCTCAAAATGCCATAATTCACAGTAGTAAAACGCAACTCAGCTCGCCTTCAGCTTCACCAAAACTCCACATCCCAATTTTTTTATTCTTTGTCCAAAACGGTGCTTACTAACTTATAAAACGCAGCCCATTCTGGTTTTTAATGCAATTATCCAAAATGGTCCTTCAACTCCTGACTCTTCAATAATAAACTCTTATTTTTTATATCTTCTAAAATTTGCTACGCTTAATGCCAATTTTGGCCCAATTTCCGTTCCTTCCCGCACCAACGCTCAATTATGACCTGTAAAAGGAAAATTAATAAAATAAGTGCTACACAAATAAATTAATTACTAATTATAAACAGAATTATGCAAAATTTCTAAATAAAACATGCATAATTTTAGCACTTATCAAATATCCCCACACTTAAGCATTTGCTTATCCTCAAGCAAATAATCAAAGGCAATAATTAGAGGAAATAATAACAACTCAATAAAAGTGTATCCGTGCCACCTAAAGTCATAGTAAACGAAGAATTGGCCTCAAGAATAGCAAACATTCACACGTATAACAACAATTAAATATGCCCACTCTTTTTAAAAGAAATTCAAAAATTATTTAACATGACCACAAACCAAGTTAAGACCGTGTGTGTGTGAATCAATACGTAATGAAGGATAAAATGAAATCAACTACGTCACCTTACTCTCCCACATACCAATCCGGAACCACAAACACAAAGCAATTTCGTTTTAAACATACAAAAATATTTACACACAATTGATTACTAGAAAAACATTTTAGCGCTAGCGGGTGCATTTTTCGCTCCATCCCCACTTTTTTTTTCTTATTGGTGTTATTCAAGTGCGTTTTACGCTCCATCTCTACTTCCTAATTTGATTGCTACAAACTAGCTTAACGGACCCCTTTTTTGTGCATTTGCACTTATTTGGCTTCCACTTTTAAGGTGAATCCTATTAAAAGCGGTGCTTTGCATACTCATATCTTAACTAAGACATAGAAGTAGAAATAGAGGGTCCTATGTTAAGTTACTAGTTTAGGTTCAATCAAACAAGCACACCATTTCATAACCAAATTAAATTTATATAACCAAAAACACATTTAATTTAACAAAACGGCCTTATGCCCACAGTTCTAGACTCTCCATACAAAACAAGAGGCGACATAAGTTTACGTTCATAATTTCCTTAAAACATACTGATATTGCTCAAAAAGATCTCAACTCAATTCACAATCATGCCATAGAAAAATTTTAAGTTCAAAACAAGGCATATTAATCATCATCACTTGCATGACATTAATTATATAGTTTCGTCATAGACCAAAAATAACTTCTAGGCAAAATACGGGATACAGCTCATTGATCATACCAATTCAAATCACAAAAACAAAATCCCCACACTTAAGTGTTGCAATAGATGGTCATAATCAACAATATCAAATTAACCACAAAGGAACGCAGTAAAATAAAATCTCAACTGCAGCATTAATAATTAAAGCATAGAATAATTTCAGCAAAACACTTAATAAAAGACTCCAAACCCACAGTCCGAAAAGACTCCAAACCCATAGTCTGAAAAGACTTCAAACCCTCCCCACACTTAAGTTGTACAGTGTCCTCAATGTGAAATAAATCACAAGCAAATATAAAGCGAGGGAGGGAGGGTCGCAAATATAACACAGTAAAAGAGTGAGGTGGTAAAGAAACTGCCCTGAAAAATGCCGAAAATCCTTATGTCAATTGCTGCTATTTGGCGAAATGGGAGAAAACGTTGTTGGTGTCGATTGGTGGTGGTACCTGCTACGTAGCGATGATGAAAACTGCAAAAGAAAACAAATAAATAAATAACAAAATAAATAAATAAATAAATAACAAAAACAAAAATTAAAAGCTATGGAGAAAACTTGGGTTGCCTCTCAAGAAGCGCTTTATTTAACGTCTTTAGCCTAGACGTCACAGAACTCCATCAAAATATGGCGTCCTCCTATAGAGTGTATCGTAGGATACCACTACGGGGTTTTTATTAAAATGCCCTTAAGACTGGCTAGATGTGAAAGTCTCATGCACATAAAATCAACCAAATTAGATTCACAATAATTAGTTTGAGAAAAATTAAAATTATGGATAAAAAGAGAATATAAAGATAATGGTGCCATTTATAAAAATGGATCTTCATATGGTGAATTTATAATTAGAAGCTCATCAATCTCCCGTTTCACCATTGAATCACATTGTTCATCATAAACTAGTTCTTCAATCGGCAACTCCAATTCAGACTCATCTTCATCTTCTGCAACTTCACTTTCTTCTATATTAAATTTCTACCAAACTTCCTCTTTTTCAGCTCTTCTATCAACTTCCTCAGCTGCACTCAACTCCTCCTAACTTTCGAGAGTAGCGGCACTCACATGCTCTCCGGGGTTAATCTCAACATGCCCCGGTAAACTACCCTGCTCTATCTCTAGGCCCGCTTTGGCAAACTGCATAATTCGCTCTTCAAGATTTAGGATTGATGCCTCTTGATTCCTTATAGAAGCCTCTCTAACACTCGTCTCAAAAGCTTGAATAAAATTAGTCAGCAACTCCTCTAAGTTTGGCTTCTACTCCTGAGGTGGAGGTTGTGTCTGATATCCTAC
Organism: Croton laevigatus; assembly: GCA_949640765.1. Lineage (NCBI taxonomy): Eukaryota > Viridiplantae > Streptophyta > Magnoliopsida > Malpighiales > Euphorbiaceae > Croton > Croton laevigatus. The sequence goes on along the minus strand of CATIWJ010239189.1, from coordinate 5,910 downwards.
TGGAAACGTCGGGTTTTGTTGCTCTTGTTCTCCCCATAAGAAGTTAGGATTATCCATCCATCCCCAGTCATAAGTGTTACTATATGGGTCATTCATACTCCAGGGATCATTACCAGTGTAATTGGCTACCCCGTAATATCCTTGAGTTTCCGGCCATCCTCCATACACATCACACTGCATAGCATCATATCGATTCTGCTTCAATCCATCAAAACTCCTATTCATAACTTCCAAATGCTCCGCCAAAGCAAACAAGGTCCTCTGTGGCTCACCCATGGCTAACTATTGTTGCGAGTTATGCACTGCTCATGTTCCTGAGAAAACAGCAAAAACAAGAAACCCACGCGTAATACCACAACAAACAAGAATAAAAATAAATGGCTAGATTAATAAAAATTAAGCTTTCCTAATATCCTAGTCCCCGGCAACGGCGCCAAAAACTTGATAAGCATCCAAGCGACTATGCCACAGACCGTTAGGCAAGTGCACCTATCGTTCCACAGTATAGCTACCGGAGTACCGAGTGTCGTATCCCACAGGGACTGTCGATTACTAGTACTAACTCTTTTCCTATTATCTAGCCGGCAAATTAAGTTGTTTTTAAGTTAATAAATAAAAATGAATAAAATAAATCCTCATGTTGCACCCAACTCCGAAAAACAAAATAACAGTGAATAACAGGCAGAGATATAAATAGATTCTGGATTTTGAATCCCCCTAGATCTACCCTGAACTCAACTCGCTCAAGTTAATTAACTGTTATAATCGATGTTGGACCGTAGGAACTCCTGAAATATGTTAACCACTCTCTCGAGCTAATTAACGTCTAATCCTAGGTTGATTAATTGAAATCTCATTCTAATTAAAACCCATAGTCTCGCATTATTCATTTTATGAGTCCCCATTATTGGATTTGACTCCAATTCGAAAGATTTATGTCTACCTATCTTTAGGTTTGCATGCAACTCTTTTTAATTGCGAGCGATCAATTTACAAAAGGACCTCTCGATCTCAAATTGCAAAAACAAGCTTGAATCAACAACGCTAGCAGAAATTAATTCAATCAATTATAATCGCAACATCAATTAACAATCGTAATAATTAACCAATGCAAATCACAAGATAAATCCAAAGTTCATTTCCAAAATCCAGAAACATAAATAATTAACAGTTCATCATTGTTACAGTACCAGATTCAAATGATTAACAGAGCAGAGAACAACATGAATTTTTTTGCCAAATTTGTTTCTAAAAATTGCAAAGTCTCAAATATAAACAAGGTACCAGTTCATCAACCTCAACTCAATTTCAATTTCAGCAAACAAAATTAACTAAAAGAAAAATTAAATAAGAACCAATTTGTACTGGAAATTTACTGCCCTGTTTTGCCTTGCCTTTAGTTTTGCTGTGTTTCACCAAAACTGTACCGTTTTGGGTATGCTGGTTCTCCTCTCTGGTTCTCGTCCTTCTTTGCCTTTTTTCTTCTTTCTGATCCTTGGGCTTATCTCTGCTTTCAGTTTCCGGTGATGTAGCATTGAAGCTCCACCTTGTTCTTCTTGATTTTTCCTTCGTTCTCTGGTTTCGTTTCCTGCGTGTATCAGCTTTGCTTCCGTTCGTTAATGGAGTCCTATTCTTCGTGTTTGTTCGTTTTCAACAGGCCCTCCTCGTCTCTTTTCTCTCGTCTCGATCTGTCTCCCCTTTCAATTTTCAATCTCTCTTTCTATTTTTAAATTCCAAATCTTCCCCAAAGAAACCTAAATGAAAATGGGTTCCCATATCTTCCCTGTTTTCCGTCTCTGTACACTCCCTTTGCCTTGATTTCAAAATTCAAAATTCAAAAATCACCAACCCACCAAAAATTCGGTCTTCTTCATCAAATCCCAACTCCTTTAGTCTCTAATCTGATTATCCAAATCTCCATGTTCGTAATGTTCAGTTGCCTCTTTCATAAAAATCACATCTGATTTTCAGTTCAGAAACACAAAACACAACCGTTCAATGCCCATTTTTATTTCCTTTCTAAAATGCAGAGCTTCATATACGTTTCACGCAGCTCTTTTCTCAAGATCTGAACAAAACGCCTCTACTACCTTATCAAAACGCGCCTCATGTTTGTGTTTTCTGCTAGACCAACATTCATTAAATGTAACGCAGCCTCTAGTTGCATTTTGGAGCTGTAGGATTCCCTTCTTCCTTCGTAAAATGCCTACTAGCAAAACTTTAATCAAAACGCAAACCCCTAATGCATTTTGGTAAACTTGCCAAGCAGCCCTTGCACATTTCAAACTATATAAAATATTCCCTCAAGTGCAATTCAATTTCAATTAAGTCCATAATTTTATATTTCCATCCAAATCACGTCGCATTATGCCATTTTCGCCCGATTTCTGATCTTTTTTCAAAATAACGCCCAAATATGACCTGCAAAATAAAAACTCATAAATTAAGTGCTACAAAGAGAATTAATAAATAAATATGACCAAAATTAAGCATTAATTCCATATCAAAATATATTTATTTTTGGCACTTATCATAAAACAAGACCAAATACCTATTAGGTGTGATAACGCTAGTGCCACCAACATCTCTAGAAATCCTATTAATCATTCTGGAACAAAGCATAAAGATGTAAGGCGTCATTTTATTCGTGATCATGTGCAATGTGGTGATGTTTGCTTGGAGTTCGTAGGGACAGAAAATTAATTGGCGGATGTGTTCACTAAACCGCTCAATGAGGCAAAATTACAGTCAATCATTCTTAGACTCGGAATGATCAATGGTGCGTCTATCTAAACTTTAATTTTTAATCTCAATGCGATTATGATATGATCATGCATTCTAAATAATAGTTAAATGTTCAATTGCTGTGAAGAATCCCCCTATATGTTTTGAAATCTTTAAAATTAATTTTAAACCTAACTCGAATGAAACCATACTTGTCTCGCTCGAGATCCTTGAAATTTTTCAAAAAGCATGTCTTTCTGGCACATCTTGGATGAGTTCATCCCTAACTTGCTCGAGTTACAGTGCAATTTTTATGCACAAAAATTTCTAGCATAAAAGTCGCTCGAGTAGGTCAACTCACACAAGTTCCTTACATTTTTAAGCTAGCCGTCGGTGACGTGTCACGCCGGCACTTATGCAGATTTTGAAAATTATAGCCATTTGAAATCTTTGTGAGACAAACTCGCCCGAGTTGGTCAACTTGCGCAAGTTGTCTGTTGCATAATTTAATGTCAGTTTTTTATGTCATAAATGTAGCTTTAAATTCTCCAAAACTACATACAATGGCTATATTTGATCTTTTGCCTATAAATACTTCTTGTTTTCACTCATTTGAACATTTTTTCTCCTACTCTCAAGCAAAATCTTCCTTAAGCAACTTATTCTTCTATTTCTACTCTCTTCTCTCCACTCCTGCATTTCTTTCACTCAAAATGTCTAGAAGAGGATCTTCTTCATCATCCTAAAGAACCCTTCCCAATGGCGCTCCCAATCATCTCACTTTCGCATAAACGAAGCGCTTTGAGGTTCAATACAACAAGAAATTCTTCCCTTCTAGAAGCTTATGTATAGATGCTCTCAACTCTCTCAATAGTCTCAATGAGGTAAACAATCTTCTTCATGCCTCCTCTATTTCTACTCTTTCTACTATCACTAATGAAGGCTACAAATGCCTCACTAGTGAATTCCTTGCCTTTCTTAAGGCATCCTATAAAAGAGATGAAGATGATGAACCCACAAGAAGAGTCACCCAAATCACCTTTAGTCTCTTTGGAAATTCCTATACCCTCTCTCGAAATCAAATAACTGAACTTTTTGGCCTTTCAAATGGAACCTCCTATAGTACCTCCCTACACTTAACCTTTCAACAAATCTAAACCACTTGGCAAACGGTTTCCATTGACCCAATTCATGACTCACAAAACTCAAAGGCCACCTCTCTTAGTACCCTTCCTTTTCGGTATCTTCACCAACTAATAGGCCATACCATTTTTTCTAAAGCCGGTCTTAACAAAGTGTCTTAAAAGGACATTCTTATTTTTCATAGTACCATCACTAACACACCATATTGTGGTGCTAGTGTGTTAGTTGACAACTGTTATAATTAATTAATTAAGTATTAATTAATTAGATATCCGCACATGACTTATAGATCATGGGTGGACCCAATAGTGATGGGTTGTAGGGTTAATGGGTAACCATAATAACCCAACAGCTATATAAGCATCCCTAATCAGAAATTAGGGATACGTAAGATGAAGAACTTACGTAGTTCATTCGTCTCTACAGCCGTTTCTCCCAAAACATTCCAATCTCTTCCTCAAAGCTTTTAAATTGTGAAAACTGCGCTATAGGACTATATGTTCTATAGACGACCTAGTGTACTAAATCCTTGATTGCTTCTGCTTCTGCACGTGGGAATTCGTCCGTCGACATTGAGGTATTTATATCTATTCCCAAGTGATTTAATTTATATTTTTGTTATATGAAATCCTTCAACAACCTCTTAGAATTTTCCCTCAATAAAAATCGAAATATTACCATTTCCCACCTTGTTTCCTTTATTGCCACCAAACTTGGCATAAACTTTGAAGAAAATCCTCATAAGAGATTTATTGAGAGAGATTAAAAGATTGAAAATAGTGCATAATTCACCCTTTATTACCTCACTCATGATGCAAAAATTATGCACAAGGACACAATAGAGTATAAAGGTAACAAACTTTTTATACCAAGGCCTCCACCTTCTCCATCAAGGCGTGCATCCAGGAGACCAAGAGACATTGCTTCTTCATCTCAATCGCCAATTGACAAAATAGACCAAGTTATCAAAAAGCAAGATAAGATCCTCAAAAATTAATCTAGGATCTTTCGTTGGCTTAAATGAATTGGTGACAAGTTTAACATAGAATGCCTCTCTTCCGATCCATCCTCCGAAAGTGATGATGAGGATCAATTTAAGCTCCAAGGTAGGGACGAAGAACAAACCACCTCCTTTTATAGTCCCGTTTTTTAAAACAAGTGTCTTTTCATATTTCTTTTTTATATGATTATGGTTGTCTTCTTTAGTTTCATTGTATTTCCTCTTTTCAATTAATGCAATTATATTTCTTTTCTAAATTTTATCTTTTTGATCTTTCTGTCAAAAGAGGGAGACATAAATATGATTTAAACTTCTCAAATTTGTGCATAAATTGAAAATTTAAGGAGGAGCTGTAACACCCCTTCTAGGCCCTATAGAAGACCCCGAAAAAGTGCTACATACTGGTAATGGAGCTGTAATGAACCTTTGAGTACTATTTATTAGATAAACATTTATGCTTACTTATGACTGGTTTTTATACTTAACCAAATTTAAATCAAATTTCTACAGAAAATTCGCCATAGTTCCACCTAGGAACGGACAACTCGTGAACAGTAACAGCGACCGATCGACCAGTCCCTGCGACTATTCACTGAATCCTAAAAAGGAAAACAACCCAAACACTTCGGCAGTCTGTCTTTATACCCTCACTCCTCAAATTAACCGAAAATAAACACTTCTATAATCTCAGTCAACAACTCAGTTCAAAACGCATAATTCGAAAGACACTAAGTATACAACATCCTAATATTTATCTGAGAGTATTAATATTGTTTATATACATGCCGCTATAAATGTTCTAATACAGAAATGAAAAGACCTTATATGCTACGTGCTGCAGGTGACTCAGTACTGGAATCTACTACTTCTTTACGTGCTAACCTGCATGTAACGCCCCAAAATCTGTAATGTCTAAAATGTTGAATGATCTACGGGAAGAAAGGTAGAATGAGTGAATAATAAGGAAAATTAAGGAAGAAAACCCTTTGTAAAAGGAAAATAAATGAATTATAAGCATAATAAACCAATAATAAACAATAAGC
>CATIWJ010239188.1:0-11537 GCA_949640765.1 Croton laevigatus | reverse complement strand
AAAAATTACTTGCTCCAACATGAGAAGAATATACCAAACTAAGTGCATGCCTTGCAAAAAATTAATGATGAAATTGCATTTAGTTCACAAGTAAAAAAGAAACAAGTGACTTTAAATGCATATATAGCAAAGTGTAATATGAAAAAAATGTATATATCTAAAAATAACTTTTATATTATGAAAGTAATGTTATATTTTTTTACATATTTTATGGATTATTAATTTATATTTTTGTTGGGCCTTAAGGAATTTTAAAAAAATCTATTATTTTATGCATTTAGCGAAATTATTATTTTAGCCCTTTAACCCAAGTCGGGATATGAAGAAATTATTATTTAAGCGAATATATTAATTTATTTAGGTTTTACTGTAGTTCCCTAACAACTGACTAGTTTAACATAAAGCTAGTTTTCGCCAAAATTAGCTTTTAGTAACGTTTAGGGTGCACACAAGATACAGTTCAAACAGGGTGCTATAGGAATATGATGCAATGTCGGGTGTGAATTCATATTTTTGCTTACAATTGTTGTCAAACCTTGTCTCAAATAGTTTTAGGAAAAAGAAGTAAATCTATCAAATGAATTGTGACAAATTTAATCGAAAAAATTGTACATTTATTTCTTCAATATATATATATATATATATATATATATATATATATATTGTAAATCTATTAATTTGTTATGTTTAATTAATTGGAAAGTAGCCTGTTGATGATGTAGATGTTAATTAGTAGGAAATTCATGTAACGAAAGTCAGAAAACTTTGTTTTGTTTATTTGGTTAGGTATTTCATTGACAATAGCATATCTACCTACCATTTTTTAAAAATAATTTGTTAAACTAATTGGACGGTTACTTGCCTTCTATTGGATGATTTAGATGTTCAATTTTTTGGTAGGAAAAGAAATTTGCTAAAAAAAAAAAAATTTAATTCCTATTTTCAATAAGGAATAGATTAAAAAAATATAAAAAATTGAAAAGTTGATCGCAAAAACTCAAAATATGGCCTTATTTTGCTATGGATGATGCACAATTTAACCGGAAAATGTTAAAAAACAATTGGCCAAAATTTGACTTGGTCATTGAAAATGACAACGAAACTAGCCATCTGACTATCGGAAATGGATGAAAATTTGCATGAAGTCGTCATCGCCATTAAATATTTGAGTGCTGCTACGTTTTCCTCTTTTATTTTCTTTTTTTTTCAAATTTTTAATTAATAATTTATAACTTTTAATTAATATTAATAATTAAGTGGGTCACTTTTTTAATTATATATAATATCGAGATTTCAGAACCACTTTTAAGATTTTAAGTAAGATTTTTTTTTATTTATTAACTAATAATTTTAATAATTAATATAATTAACATGCCTGATACTTCTGATATAATATATTGATATTGATGTGAACCATTCATATATTTTAATCCGCCAAGATCAGAAAGAATCTGATCGCAAATTTTCTTCCCAAACTACTCTCTCTTCACTTTACATGTTCTTCAAACGAAAATACTAAGTCAAACACATCTCATAAAATGTTGGGCTCCTTTTTAAATAATCCTTAATTACATCATAAGATGCCCTTATTAAATACTTGCTTCATTCGGCATTGCACTAAGACGGGAAATATAAGTAATAATAGATTTTAAAGTAAGATTTTAGCCAACGAGTTTTGATATTGGGTGCGAGTAGCATCAGTTGCTTCTCCAATTCGATTTTTTTTTTAAATTTTTATTTTATTTTATTTTTTTCAAATCAAATGTTAAATTGTATCTACGTAGTGTCGTGATTAATTTTAATGTGCCGCAGTTTGCAGAATTTGACAATGTATTATTAATTTTATGAAAAGTAGTTATAATCGTTCAATTTAACGGTTCTAATATATTTTTACTTGAAATTGATAATATACAATCGAATTTTGTAAACTGAAATCCACTAGAATTGATTTCGAGACTGCATAAGTACAATTCAACACTTGATTTGAAAAAAAAAACAAAAATAAAAAAAAATAATAAAAGAGAGGAGCACCTAGTGCTACCTTCAAGTTCAAAAATTTAGTAAACCGCATATTTGAGCAAAATTATATTTACACAAATGTATAACTCCCCAAAAATTTCAATTTCAATTGCGCTTATATTCATCACTTTAGGAAACGGCTCAAGCTTTCCCCATCCCCTTCTCCTCAATGGACTCCTCCTGGCTATACTGCAGAGTGCCGGGTACAGCAGAATTTGTACATGTAACGTCCGTTTTTGGAAATCCTATGCAAGTGCTAAGTACGCGCGCGACCTGGGACCCAACGGGGCACCGAGGTCGGGCGTTGATTTGGAAGACCTTACAAGAAGACTGTAAATATTGGAGAATGTATAATAAATAAAGGTTCTGGAAAGACAACCATCACATCCGGAGGCAAAAATAGGCTAAATGAGCTTAAGGGGGCTCAACGGGCTTTAGAGGAGATGTCGGGGACCTGAGTGTAATTTTCAAAAAAGTTACGTAGGGTCTTAATAGTGCCAATAACTGATGTCAAAAATAAAATCTCGGGAGTTTACTGGTCGCAACGGAGCATCACAGAATTTTCAGAAAACGCGCGTATAAAAAGTTACGTCAGGTTTTCCTCGGAGGGCATTTTTATCATTTGGTCTCATTAAATTCCATACGATTCCATGTGATGACTTTGAAGTGGTTTGGGTCAAATTTGGATAAGAGGAAAGTTGAATTTGATTTCCACCAACCAAAGTGCTTACTTTGACTTTGTAAACCAATCGGAAAGTGAGAACAAATGGACAAGACCACAACATGTTCAAAAGGGATTATAAATAGCCAAGAAATGACTAAAAATGGCCATTTTTCTTCCCCAAACCATCAGCGTCCATAGGAAGAGAAGAGAAGAGAAATTTTCAAGGTAAATCCATGTTTCCATACTTGAATTCAATGCTTTTTAAGCTGGATTTTCATTTCTAAGCAAGATTTAGTTAGTATAAGTGATCAAATCCTTGTATTTCATGATATCTCATATGAACCCTAAGGTGGAAGAAAAGGGAAAAGTTAGGGTTCTTGGTGGAGGTTGAAGATGAAGGAAAAGGTGGAAAGTGGTGATTCAAGCTTAAATAAGTATAAATTTAGCATGAATTCGTAGAAATTACTTAGGTAGGCTTGTGTTCTTATAACCTAGGGTTCTTGTATGCTAAACCAAGGTGTGATTCATGTAGGACAACAAGAAGAAAAACTTGAAGGAAACCATTCACGTGCTAGGAAAGCTTAAAATCAAGGTTTGGTACTTTAACTTATGAAAAATTTAATTTCTAGCAATTTTAATTGATGATGGCCGAATGGCCTAAGTGTCCAATTGCCATGTTTTTGTGTTGATTTTCTTGTGTATTTATGTTGCAAATCTCTAAGATGTCATTTGATTTGAAAAAGGAATCATTTAGTGGAACCTTGCAAAAGTTGTCAAGTTTTGTATGAAACTTTGATGAACTTTTATAAAAAAACTATAATGAATTTTGACACAAGGTCTTCACCATCCTTTATTAAATATTGAAAGGTGTTTAAGAATAATTTTTACATGAAAAAAATGAATTTACCCCTTGATGAACTCAAAGAGGCCGAATGGGTCCTTTGAAAAATTCAAAGTTGTCTATTTTTGTACTTAAGTAATTTTGATGTGTAACCTTATAAATCCTTAATCTATATGGTGTGGGTGACCTATGGACACTTAAAGAAAAGTATACGACACAATTTGGGTGCTTAAGAGAGCCTTGATTGCGTCATAAGTTATCTCTTTCAAGTTGCCCAAATTCACCAAAATACTATTCACTCTGCAAAATACTATTCATTTGGTATTTTGGATTACTATTCACTTTCAAGTATGTCTAAAAGATTGCTACATGGTAGCTAAATGAACTATACAAATATTGACTTGTGAAATGTGTGCCATTGAAACACAAAGCTCTACTTGGTTTGAGTTGAACTATGCGATAAGAATATGAAGTGTCATATAGCAATGTCAAAGCGGCCCGCAGTTCATTGTCATTGTGATCATTGTATGGATCTGGCGCCCAACTGACACCAAGGTCGGAGTGCGTGTAAGGCACCCGGCAGCTATTGTTAATCTGATGTGGAAACTATTCAGTTGTTTCAGTACCGCTGTACTGTAATTATTGAATAAGCGACCATCATTGGATTTCATTGTACTGTCTTATCCCGAGTTTCGCTAAGTGACCAGTAGAGCAAAGTAAATAAAATGTTAAGCTGGTAAATGTTTTTTACTTATTTGCACGCATCACCTTTTATTTGACCACCTCTTCCGTTTTAAAACCATTTTGTAATGCGAGTTCATTTTTTTATTCCTCTCTTTTATCTCTTTATTTATTTACTTTTATAAGTTAAAGTACCCACTGGGCATTAGTGCTTAGCGAGTTATTTTCTGTAACTCGTAGGTTAGCAGTTAAAGTAATATTAGATACCAGCACCAGACCACCGGCATACCAAGGCAGCATTTAAGGTCAATTTACACTTTATAATAAAACATTAGTAGTGGCATGTAGATAAATACTTGTAGAACTCCCAGATAAATATTAGTGTAACATATATGCTGATAACTCTTGAGTATGTTATTTGAGTTGAGTTTCTACTTTATGTTGTAAAAGTGTTTGTTTTGGATTGATTTGAGGAGTGAGAGTATAAGGACGATTGCCGAAGTGTTTGTCAGCTATTTTCCTTGCAGGATCCCAGTGAATAGTCGTAGGGACTGCTCGTTCTGTCACTATTACTATTCACAGGCTGTTTGTTCATAGGCGGAACTCTGGCCAATTTTTCGTAAAAATAAAGCTAAAATTTGGTTAAGGATAAAATGGAACTCACATACTAAGTATAAGTTCACATAATTTGGGAACATGGTTCTAATACCAGGACGTGGCACTCCTTCGGGGTCTCTAATGAGGCCTAGATGGGGTGTTACATTTATTGGTATCAGAGCTCCAGTTTAGCCGGTTCTGGAAGAAGTAACATAGGAGAAAACGAGTATAGTATGTATGATATGGTAATTGTATAATTGTGTTTATTTATTTGAGACAGGATGGCCGGGAAGCACAAAGAGCCGATAGGGGATAGTGAGGTTTTAGAGAGTCAGTTACCTATCAAAAAGAGAGAGACTGGTTGTAGTGTGAGAGAGGAAGGTAGTAATGGGCAGGATGGGTCCTGGCTAGAGGAAGAGGTGGATGTTATGCATAATAGGATGACTGAATTAGAACATGAGATACAAAAACTTAAGGGGGAAAATGTTATCCTGCATCAGATCAAAGACATGGAATGTGATGCTATAGAGCGTCTGAATGAGCTAGTGTGTATAATGAATGCTGAAATAGAAGAGCTTAAGGGTCGAGTTAGATATTTGAGAGCACATATTAATAGGGTAGGTTCTAATGAGGTAGTTCCAGCAGAAGAGTCAAGAGCGGTTGCTGACGACGAGCGTCAGAAGCGAGACTCTGACTCTGCCACTTATCCCCCTAGGGTAGCACCATTACCACCAGTCAGACCTACAGAGGATCCAGAGGTAGATGATGATGCTATTGTTCCTTTCTTGGGAGTACCACCCTTTACTTTATGCAGGCTTGATTGAGCATCAGGTGAAGGTCCCAGCACTAGGCTAGGGGCATGAGCTAGTCAGAGGAAGTTCTTTTGTTTTTGGGTTGTAAATATTTTGTAACAGTGCATTAGTAGGTCTTAACCCTAATTATGACATGTACATATGACCAGGGTTTAACTAGTTGTATAAAATTGACGTGTGAATAAATAAAAGTATGTTTGATAATTTATTGTTTTTCCTTATTGCTTTATATACATGCCACTTAGGATATAAAAGAAATATATACGTGATATATGCTGCCATGTTGGGCTGATGACATGAGATATATTTGTATTTACTATAGGATGCCACAAGAATCACAACGTTCAATGGAAGCGGAGATGGAATCTTGTGCTTCCGAGACAGTTGCACACGAGGAGGTGCAAGAAACAGTACCTGAACCAGCTGCACCTGAACCACCGAATGAAAACAATATACTGAGACAAATGACAGCTGCTTTACAGCAGATTGCCGGAGTCGCTCAATCGCCACCACCGCCAGTAGCCCCAATGGTGGAGCGAGAGCGACGACCCCCTATTGAGAAAATTAGAAAGTATGGAGCTAAGGAATTTTGAGCAGCTAAGGATGAGGACTCTGTAGCAACAGAGTATTGGTTAGAAGGAACCATTAGGGTGCTGGACCAGCTGCAGTGCAGTCCTGAAGAAAGGTTAGTCTGTGCAATCTCATTGCTAATGGAAGAAGCTTAAGAATGGTGGGATACCGCGAGACAATGGGTTCCGCCAGAGCAAAGAATGTGGGAATTTTTCTTACAAGAATTTAGGAAGAGATTTATTTCGGAGATGTATCTGGATTCAAAAAGGAAGGAATTCATGTACCTAAGGTAGAATCGAATGACAGTAACAAAATATGAGCAGGAATTTGCCAGATTGAGTAAGTATGCCAGAAATATGATAACAGATGAAGTGGAACGCTGTAAGTATTTTAAAGAAGGATTAATAGATGAGATAAAGATGCAACTAGTGAATCCACCACCTAGGGAATTCTCTAGTTTAGTGTCAGCTGCATTAGAATTAGAACAGATATAGGAAAATCAAAGGAATCGAAGGTAGTAGAAGCAGCAAAACACATAGTCAAACCCAGAATACCTTAGGAAACTATCAATTAGCCAGGGAAAAATCCAGAGGAAGAGGATCCGCTGGAGGATATCAAAGGGGTAACCAAGGTCAGGGTTACAACGGAGGCAGAGCTAGACAAGCAGCCTTGGAGGTTAGTACGGGTAGGTTTGGAAGAGGTCGCGGACATGGCCGCGGCAGATCAAATCAATTTGATAATACAACAGAGGAGAGGTTTACATATCCCCAATGTGAACACTGCCATAAGCGGCACCCGGGGGAATGTTGGTTTTTAATGGGGCAATGTTTGGTGTGTGGCTCATTTGATTATATAGCGAAGGATTGTCCCAATGCGAGGAATAGGAATCCCGCACCATCGGAAGGGTCAAACGAGGTGCGGGAAGAGGAAGAGGTCGAGGCCGAGGAAGTGGCCGACCAACACAGTCTGAAGTAGCTAATAAACTGGAAAGTTCAATGCTTGCTAGGATATATGTTATGAAGGCACAAGAAGAAGAGGATGCACCAGATGTTATAGCAGGTCAGATACATATGTTTGATACTTCCGTTTATGCTTTGATAGACCCAGGCTCCACACATTCATATATATGCATAATGAATCCAAAACTAGAAAATCTAGATGTAGTCATGGAAGAAATTGGAATGAAAGTTACTAGTCCTTTGGGGGACGAAATAATCACGAGGAAGGTATACCAGAATTGCCCAATTGAGATTCGTGGAAAAACATTCCTTGGAGATCTAATGGCATTGCCTTTTCGAGAATTTGATGTAATCCTCGGTTTGGATGGGCTATCCAAACATAAGGCACTAGTGGACTGCGAATGAAAGCGAGTAACGTTGCAAACGCCAGAAGGAGAGGAAATCACTTTGGTGGGGAAAAGAAGGGATTACCTTAACAATGTCATTTCAGCTATGACTGCCAAGAGATTGGTGCAAAAAAGATGTGAAGCGTACTTGGTCTACGCGTTGGAAGCAAAGAAGGAAACTAATGAGTTACAAAAGATCCCCACTGTCTGTGAGTTTCCAGACGTATTTCCAGAGGAGCTGCCTGGTATACCACCCAAAAGGGAGGTAGAGTTTGCTATTGACGTCTATCCAGGAGCGGCACCAGTATCCATAGCACCCTACGAATGGCTCCAGCAGAGCTCAAGGAGATTAAAACTCAACTGCAAGAGCTCCTAGACAAAGGGTTCATATGACCCAGCGTATCACCATAGGGAGCACCGGTGTTATTTGTCAAGAAGAAAGATGGACTATTAAGATTATGCGTGGACTATCGACAATTGAACAAGTTAATGATTAAAAACAAATATCCTTTACCATGCATAGACGATTTATTTGACCAACTTAGAGGTGCAGGAGTTTTCTCAAAAATTGATTTAAGATCAGGATATCATCAATTGAGGATCAAGGAGGAGGACATACCGATGACTGCGTTTAGAACCCGATATGGACATTATGAATTTATAGTAATGCCATTCGGGCTCACAAACGCACCGGCAGTATTTATGGATCTAATGAATAGAATATTCCATCCGTACTTAGATCAATTTGTTGTCATGTTCATAGACGATATATTAGTATATTCCAAAACTCGAGAAGAACACGATCAACACCTTAGAATTGTGCTGCAAACATTGAGAGAAAAACAGTTGTATGCTAAACTTAGCAAATGCGAGTTTTGGTTGAATGAGGTGGCTTTCCTAGGGCTCATTATATCAGCTGAAGGAATCAAAGTAGACCCTAAGAAAGTGGAAGCTGTGCTAGAGTGGAAACCTCCAAAAAAAGTAACCGAAGTACAAAGTTTTCTTAGGTTAGCCGGGTATTACAGATGGTTTATAAAAAGATTCTCCATTATCACAGCACCATTGACTCGGCTTTTGCAAAAGGACGTGAAGTTTCAATGAACCGACAAATGTCAAAAGAGTTTTGAGGAACTAAAAACTAGACTTACTGAAGCACCCGTGCTTACATAGCTGGAATCAGGTAAGGATTATGTGATCTACAGCGATGCCTTACACGTTGGACTCGGCTGTGTATTGATGTAAGAAGGGAAGGTGGTAGCCTACGTTTCTCGACAACTCAAACCCCATGAAAAGAATTATCCTACCCATGATCTGGAGTTAGCAGCAATAGTATTGGCCTTTAAAATGTGGTGGCATTTCCTTTATGGTGAAAAGTGTTACATATACACCGATCATCAAAGTCTAAAGTACTTGCCATATCAAAAAGATTTAAACTTGCGGCAAAGGAAGTGGGTTCAATTATTGGCCAATTATGACTACACTATAAATTACCATCCTGGTATGGCTACTATCGTAGCAGAAAGTTAGTAGCCGCAATGCGTGTAATGAGAATAACAGCGGAAGAAACAGAAGATAAAGCTGTAATAGCGGAAATGCATGTGCAACCCGTACTACTACAACAAATCAAGTAAGCTTGAGGTCGTAGTAGTCCTTATGCTATGCACCCAAGAAGTACAAAAATGTATCAAAATTTGAGAAAAATGTATTGGTGGCCCGGAATGAAAAAGAATATTGTAAGGTATATGACCAAATGCTTAACTTGTCAACGAGTTAAAGCTGAACATCAAGTACCCGCTGGTCTACTCTAGACAGTAAATATACCGACCTGGAAGTGGGAAGAGATAACGATGGATTTCGTTATAGGCCTACCAATGACGAGATATAAGCATAATGCTATATGGGTGATAGTAGACCGGCTTACCAAATCCGTGCATTTCTTACCCGTTAGAATGGACTACTCTCTGGATAGACTTGTAGAAATATATGTCAAACAAATTGTGCGGCTACACGGAATTCCAAATTCAATCATTTCGGATCGAGACCCACGATTCACAACAAAATTTTGGCATAGCTTGCATACAGCGCTTAGAACCAATCTAAAGTTCAGCACAGCATTTCACCCACGACCGGATGGACAGTTTGAAAGGGAAATTCAAATCTTAGAAGATATGCTGCGATCTTGTATTTTAGAGCTTGGGGGAAGTTGGGATAGACATTTAAGCCTAATGGAGTTTACATATAATAATAGTTACCAATCCAGCATACAAATGGCCCCATATGAAGTGCTATATGGGAGAAAATGTCAGTCACCACTTTGCTAGACTGAGCTAAGCGAAAAAAGGATGATAGGATCGAATTTAGTCAAAGACACAGAGGAGAAAATAAAAATTATTTGAAGCAATTTGAAGGGAGCAACCGATCAACAAAAATCATACACTAATCGCAAAAGAAGGAAATTAGAATACGCGGTAGGTGATAAAGTGTTCTTTAAGATTTCCCCATAGAAAAAGGTGTTAAGATTCAGAGAGAAAGGCAAATTAAGCCCAAGATACATTGGGCCATACAAAGTGATCGAACGCATTGGACCTGTAGCTTATTAGTTGGCCCTGCCACTAGAACTAGACAGGATACATAACGTCTTTCATGTTTCAATGCTAAAGAGATATCATTCAGACCCATCCCAAGAAGTAGAAATTGATCCAAATTTGACATACAAAGAAGAACCGGTCAAAATCTTAGCTCGCGAAACTAAAGTGCTTAGAAATAAGGAGATTACACTGGTAAAGGTTCTTTGGAGAAACCATAAAGTAGAGGAAGCAACGTGGGAAATTGAGAACACTATGAAGGAACAATACCCTTATCTATTTGCATCTGATTAAGCTTTGAGGCGAAGATTAAAAATTAGTGGGGAGGAAATGTAACGTCCATTTTTCGAAAATCCTATGCAAGTGCTAAGTACGCGCGCGACTCGGGACCCAACGGGGAACCAAGGTTCGGCGCTGATCTGACCTTATGAGAAGACTGTAAATATTATAAATATTGGAGAATGTATAATAAATAAAGGTTCTGGAAAGACAACTGATAGTGCTGTCGTCTGCACTCAAATTAAATTCAAGCTACCAACTATAGGAATATAGCAAGGGTAAGCAAGAGTCGATCCCACAGGGAATTTGTATAGATTAATAGCAATGATATTCGTTAGATAAGAAAGCAAAAAGCTAAAAAAGGGGGGATTTTGTGAGTAATTA
Organism: Croton laevigatus; assembly: GCA_949640765.1. Taxonomy (NCBI): domain Eukaryota; kingdom Viridiplantae; phylum Streptophyta; class Magnoliopsida; order Malpighiales; family Euphorbiaceae; genus Croton; species Croton laevigatus. The sequence continues at coordinate 760 of CATIWJ010239188.1, read as the reverse complement.
CTGAAATTGATTAAAAGGGAGAAAAATCAGCAAACAAAATTAAAGAATTGCAGTAAAATGATTGAAGTTAAATGAGGGAAAAATCAATGAAAACAAACCTTGGTTGTCAGTCACCAATGCAATTGATGGGAAAATGATCATCGATACGAAATTGTAATTCTTTTATCAAATGGTATTCATTGTTGGTTTTAAAACCAGCCCTCTCTTAAAATTAAACAACTAAAAACATGTATTTTAATTGCTCTTATTAATTAACAACCTAGATACGATCATAGATTTAATCAATTAATAGCATTAAGAATCAAGAGAACCAATGAACAAGATAACACATGTACGACATGCATTTCATCTAGATAAAAACTCTTCATATAATCCCAATCCTGAACGTCGCGAATCAAGATAATGTGCTTCTAATTGAAACAAACAGTGAACGTCATCTCTTTGAATCAAGCAATAGATTAAAGTAAAGAAATCACTAGTTGTATACCTAGCAATAAACTAAACTCAATCATTAAATCAATTCAGAAGTGTAATTAATACCATAAATAGAAGAAATCAATTAAAACACAAAGTCTCACACTTTTACAATCAATTGCATTTGGTTCCCAACAATCAAGAACTAAAGGAAGTAACTTAACAGAAAATAGAACTAGAAAACCAAATCAAACCTCAATTTCTATACGAAATCAAGAACCCATAAATGTAAAAGAGAGCTAAGCTCTCTGTTTTCCAGCTGCCAAAAACGTCCTCTGCTGGGCAG
>CATIWJ010239170.1:0-12019 GCA_949640765.1 Croton laevigatus | reverse complement strand
TGGACCCACTTTATCCTCTGTCGTTTTGGGCTTAATTAGAGCCTAGGAAGAAGAATTAATTAGTTTTTATTGGGCACTTTTGTTATATTATTGTTTGCCCTAGTTTCAAACATTATATAAGTGTGTTTTTAGGCCTTTTAGGGGTATTCTTGGGCAGCCTCAAGACAGTTACGTTTTTGGTGTTTTATTTCTATTTCCTCCATAGCCATTCAAGGCTAAACTCTTCCCTTCAGCCAAGGGTTAATTCGAAGTTGATTTTCTTCATGTTTGTGAGATCTTAATGCCCTTATCTTTACTTTTTAATTTCTATTGCATTCATGCTTTTACTGTAGCTTATTGGGAAAATATATCCTTAATGTATTTTGTTGGATGATTGATCTGGCCAGTTAATTAATTGATAGGATGCATATAGCTAATCAATGAGAATTAAATCCGTAATTGTTTAGTCGAGTTGATGCAAGTAGCGATTGGTATAACTTGATTGTAACCAGGCTTTTGGGTTATATTAAGTAATTGCGTGATCTAGCTTAAATGAATTCTCGTAGTCTTTGTTGGCTAGGGCAAGGTCTTTCTAGTGTTCATTGCAATTAACAGATTAAATCCTTCGTCGTACTTAGGGTTGTTTGTTGATTAGGGGTTATTATTAGATCGTATCTTAATAATCTAGGATTAAGGAAAGATTTGTTGGATCGTCGTACTTTCTGACTATAACTTGTCTGTGATGTGGAATTATTAAGTTATCTTAGAGTCAATGATCAGACATAAGAATTTCTTACTGAGAATATAACCTTTGGCTGTGCTCATTTTCATTGTTTTTAATTCTATTTTGCTGCTGCCTTTTCCTTTAATTTTATTTATTTTTGCTCAATTCGATCCCCTCTTTTCTATTCTAGCATTTTAGGAATAAACTTGACCAGTCTCTGTGGGATCGACCCTGCTCATCACTGTTTACAAATCTTTAGAGTAGGTACTTTTATTTTTGGTGGATTCGACACACATCAGTAATTGAGATAAACCAGGCATTGAAAGGAAGTTTGGGGGTGGATATATTTTTAAACTGGGCAACAGAAAGCGAAGGAACAACAATTACTCTTTGGGCCATGTATTGTCTTGATGATGTCTCACCCATGAGGTTCCCCTGTGTTACGCTATAGAGGAAACTGGATGTAACACTCCTTAACCCAATTATAGATAATTGAATTAAAAGACATCACATTACATATGAACATGGTATACATATCATATTCTTCTAATTTATTACAAGTTATGTGTACATTTTTTTTTCCTTTTCTAATTTAGCTTTGTTTGTGCTGACTTTGACTTCACAGTATATGCCAGTCTATGTTCTTGTTCTGGAGTTTTAAAGAAACCAGATCTGAAGTTTTCGAGCGTCTTTTTCGGGTTAGTGGGCAACCCGAACGAAAAACGTGATTTTGACGTCGTTTTTATGGTGTTTCTTGCGTCTAGATCGTTCATAGGACTTCCAGGGGTTGATTTCTGGGTTTGGTTTCTAAGGAATATGATCAGAAGGTGAAAACGAAATTTGAAAATGAATTTTTCTTTCCTCTGCTTTTCCTTTGAAACGCAGAACCATTCCTTCCCCTCTTCCCTCAATTATACTGAAAGAATGATTTATCAATCCCAACTAATCTTCTTGTTTGTTTCCCATTATTAGAAATAGCCAAAATCTTAAAATCAAATATTGTTCCCTCTTTTATTTCCGTTCATTCATTTCATTTCTTTTCTTTTCATTTGTCAAATTCTTCTTTCTTTTCTTTATTATTATTATTATTATTATTATTTATTTATTTATTTATTTATTTAATTTTTATTAAAAATATATTTGAACTAAAATGACCTAATTATCCTTCACTATTCGTATAATTTACGTCAAGTTTTAATGAACAAATTTATGATTTACAATTTCACCGCATTTTATTGGTGTCGGTAAAAAAAATCGAAAATTACGTTTGTAACGAAATTCTATAAAATTTATACTCAAATTGCTCGTCTTGGAGTCTAGATTCCAAATTTGATATTTTTAAAACCTAATTCCGCTCCTAAAATTTTTTGAGGGTCAAAATGACCAAAATGCCCTCGGAGTCGAAAAATACAATATTACAATCAAAATGTCCGTTTCAACATCCAAAGTACTAAACAGCCATTTAAATAAATTAGTTAACTTATTTTTATGAAAATTTTCATTTAATCCTAAAATTTTTTGATAAATTACATTTTAGTCCCTCAATAAATTTTCGAGCTACGACAACTCTTCCCACCTTTTTAAAAGAGTTTTGTCCTCAAAACTCAATTATAAACCTCTCAAATTACTCTGCTATTAATTATATCATTTAATATGCTAAAGTGTATTTACTACACCGACTTTACAATTTGGTATTGGTTGATGTATTTATATCAGAGAGTTCTATGTTCGTTATAATTTTGGGTCACTTCTAATATATATTTTGCATAATCTCTTAATTCTTCTTAATCCTTATCTTGTTATCTTGCAATAATCTTAAACTCTTTCTAAATTCTAATTCTCTACTTTGCCATATTTTGTAACATATATTATTTCTAAATTTTTACCATTCTCAAGATTTCTTTTTAGTACTTATTCTATATTTCTACTATCTCTTGCACTTGTTTATAATCTTATTATTTTACCTCTCATTAAATTCTAATTATACACTGATTATTCTAAAATTATGATCATTTATAAATTCTTATATTTTACTTCCTTACATTGTTACTCTATAGAACTCTTAATTGTTACAATTTATTACTCCTTAATATTTTACTAGTTATTTTATTTTATTTTATTCAAAATTACTTCTTTTTTCTATTGATTTTAATTCCAACTAATTTATAACTGCTTATGATTTTTTTTAAATTTTCATATTTTAGATCCATTGTGCTTCCCTTTTATTTCAACTTTCACTATTGAATTCTCCCTAGTTAATTTTTATCATGTTTTCTCTTTTACTTACTTACTATTACTTGATTAATCCTTTTAAATATATTTCTATTTATAACATTCATTTATTTCTTATCAACTTACAATGCAATTAATAATTAAAATTTTCTTCATTTACTAATATTTTATTTTCATACAATAGGCTGACCTAATTCTCTTCTAAGTTATATTTTGTATTCCTCTGATGCACCTTCTGGATCACTAGGGATATAGTGAGGAGAGAAGTCCATCTCCTCCATTGGAGCTACCGGCATTGCATGCCCTTCAGCTAAAGGTTGTTCAACTAGGAAAGAAATTTCTCGATTTAGAGTTGGTATTATTTTAAGCCTAGGTTGACATTGACTGTCTGAAGTGCTTGCCTCTTCACCAGAATATATTCCATTTAACTCATGGAGATAATCTTCTAAAGCGATTCTTCTAATTCTAAACCTTAGAGTTTGAATAGTCGTTAACTATTCTCCTAATTCCGGACTCTTTTCCATACCTTCAACTTCGTTTGACACATAGCTTTTATTGAGCACATATACTGTGGTGGCCTTTGATCTACGGTAGGGATCGTCCCATAGATTCTCTCTAACTATTATTTGCCTTAATTTATTCCTCCACCATAAAAGAGGAGTGTACCATTCAAAGAAAGTCCATATGTATGATCTGAAATTTGAAGAATTATTTAAAAAATTGAATAACTCTACGGTTGGAAATTCTATTGAGAAATAATGATGGACACGTATACTCCAGAGATACCATAATTCATCTTTATTTATACCATCTAAAGGTTTCAAATAGTAAACTAGGAGGTATGGGGAGTTTTCAAAATTTAGATGGAAATTTTCGGTTAACCCTTTTTGATATAAAATAAGGGTGATAAAACTTACAAGATTTTTGCTGACGTAACTATAGAGATCGCGCAGATTCATAAAATTTATACTAGGAGGGAATTCATGTTGACGGGATGCCATTTTTACTAACAAAGAAGGAAAGAGATTGTGAATTAGTTGATGATTCATGGTGGTTTTGAAGGAAGATTTCAAGAGTATGTTTGAATTTTTACTCGGCTGTAATTATTTTAACTATTACATAGAAAATTTTTCCATGCTTAACTAATTAAAATTTCTTTCAGTCACAGTTTTATTTCTTATCAGTTTGACTTTTATTACTTTTCTGGATAATTTTCCAGTCTTTTACTGTTGATACTATTCATAATTTACTCTTTCCTTGACTTTAACAGCATTTCTGATCTTACTTTTTGTCGTTTATTCTTAAATTTTTAGACTCACTTTTTAAATGACGCGGGTTGTGGTTCCTATATCATTAGTAATTTAAAATATTTAACTTAATTACTTTTTAACAGTTTCACTATTTACTTTATTTTATTTTATACTCTTTTAATTTATAGGTCACAAATTGAATTATAGTTTTTATGTTTATGTATTTGTTTTGTTGTCATGCAAAAAATTTATTTAACTGCTACATCTGGCCATGACATAGAATTAAATATCTTCCCACATAACAGAGTTATTTTATTCATATTTTTACCATATTAATATTTTATTTTTACTTGAGTTAAAAATTTTACATTCAATATTTTAATTAAATCATCGAGATCAAAATACAGGTGTGTTCACCTATACCCGTCTCAAAGAATTGGTCTTATGTTGGTTACTGCATATCCCAACATAAGACTGTTTAATTTATTTTATTTTATATTTTTTTCTTACTTCAGTATTTTATACTATTTTAATTTCTATTTCAGTGTCGCAATTTTATATATCCTAGTCCATATATTTCATTTCATTCAAAGTTTACTCCTTACTAAACTTAGCTCATATGTTTGAGTTTTGTACTTTATTTGCTTATTTAATTTCAACCTTTTTTTATATATAAAGGAAAAATTTTATTCTTTCTTTTAATTGTTATTATTATTATTATTATTATTATTATTATTATTATTTACCATATCTTGGCTATATTTATTTTATCTTACAAGTCTTATCTTATTTAACTTCATTACTTACTTTATTTTATTTTTAAACTATTTGATTTGTAAGACACAAATCAAATTATAGTTTTTATATCCATGTATTTTACTTAACATTTTTATTTATTATCTATCTTATTTTTTATTTCTTAATTACTACTTAATTTATACTCTATATGTTTGTGTCCCTATGTGGCATATACTATTTTTTTTTCTATTTGGAATATACTGGTTTCTAACTCAACTGTGTAATGTTTTTTTTTTTCCTAAGTTTAACCTATACTGTTTTACCTAGGTTTAACCGTATATTATTTTTCTCTAAATTTGACCTATAATTTTTTTTTTTTTTAGGTTTAACTGCCCAGAAACGGCTAAACCAATGCTCTGATACCACTAAATGTAACACCTCTTAATCCAACTATTTCTAGCCGAACCAAGTGATGCCACATTACATATTACATGGTATACATATCAAATTCTTCCAATTTATTACAAGTTAAGTGTACATTTTTTTTTCTTCTTCTAATCTAACTTTGCTTGTGCTGACTTTGACTTCGCAGTATATGCCAATCTATGTTCTTATTCTGGCGGTACCCTAATGTTCCAATTTCTTTTCTTCTTTTGGAGACTTACAAGTTCAGAATAAACCAAACTTGCTGAGCGATTACGCTCAATGGATACTTTAACTATGATAAATAAAAACAATTTAAATGCACATGTATAAATTAAAAACATAATTTAAATATTAAATAAAATTTAATAAAATATTCATTAAATATAAATTGCTGTTTAAAATCAATAAAATTACGTTATTTAAAATCTTACTTGTTTAGCTTTGTTAGCTCTACTAGATATTTAGACAAACCTTATCACTTACTTAAAATCACTTAATCACTTACTTATTTCTCACTTAACTTAATCATATAACAGTCGTCACCGTGAGAATCATAACGGTCGTCACCGTGGAAATCAATCATAACGGCTGTCATCGTGAGCATATAAATAGCCATATAAATCACCAGGAAAGATTGATCAATCCCTATAGAACTTGTTCGATTAAATCCCAATAGAGCTTAAAACATTTTTCTCATAATTTTCAATTTCAAAATTATCTCATTCCAAAATTTATATAAATTCCAAATCATATTTTTCATTGACATACTTATCATAATTATTTATTTTATAAACATATTTATCATCATATTAAACATAAAAATCATAACGTCACAAAAATAATTAACATAAATATTCTCAACCACATTTTCAAATAATATTTTTTATTATTCTTAAATCAATTATGCATCTTAAAAACTCATTTCAAAATTTATGGCTTTCCATCATTTTAAACTCATATTAAACCCATATTAATTTTTATTGAAAAATATATATTATATTCTTAATTAAACTTGTCATACTTTTAGTCAAAAATTCAATATGTGTACTTATATAGATATTTATATTTACTTTAAAAATAATTATTATTAATAAATTATAACTTTTAATAAAAATAATAGTATATACTTAGTTTTTTTATAGAAACATTTATAATTTGAATAAATATTAACTTTAGCATAGTGTTGTAATAATAATATTTTTACAAAGCAAAAGTATTTAATAGTATTTTTCTCAAAACAGGTTCTTAAAATAAAATAACTATATTTTTCTTTTAACATTATTCGTTTTAATAAAAAAAAACATTACTATCATTAATAATTTCAAAACTAACTTAATTTATAAAAATATTTAAATAATTATTTGTAGTTATTTATTTAAAACTAAATTTAAATGTAATTACTTATATATATATTTTCAAAATATCTTTTCTTAAAATAATAATAATAATAATAATAATAATAATAATAATAAGTAGTAAAAATGATTTTCCTTATGTAACAATTTATTTTAAATCATTGATTTGTCAAAATACTATTTTTATTAAACCATAATAATAAGAATAAGAATAAGAATAAGTAATAAATAATCTTTCTTTCATAGTCAATATTAATTTCACAGAAGTTACTTGGGTGATTTTGGTTTATTCAGTAAAAATCTCAATTAACACTTTTCATATTTTTAGCTTATTAGCAAAAAAATCATAAAGATAAAATAAATCACATATCTCAAATTTAACCATAAATAATGACTTCCAAATATATAATGTAATACTCGAAAATGTAGACTATCGGTGTTGTAGGATGCAAATTGTAAAATCTAAATAAAAATTATAATTTTAAATTATAATAATAATAAATAAATAAATAAATAATTTATTTATTTATTTAAGAAAAATAATAGTGGGCAAACAGTGCTGTAATACCTAAGTTTGTCTTATACGTAAGGCGGATTTGGGTGTTACATATAATGCAAAATACTTAAAATCATGCAAACATTGAAATTCAAAAGATTTTTCACAGTTAAAGTATCAAACATCGGTCTCGTTAAATTTTCGGTTCCTTATTCTTTAAGTCCTCGGACTGTCCTTTGTCCTATCATTGTCCATTAATCAAGGTGATAAGGTATTTGTTCATAAATTGTCCATTAAATAGTCCAGTTGTCATATAATTATTATTTTTAATTGGGTCGCTATTTAATTGTCCTCAATTTAATTGTTCAAATATTGATAACTTGAGATTTTTTTCAATTTATCCTTAATTAAAAATCTACTTAATAATTTTCTCATCAAAAATATTAATTATAAGTTGCTACTATATTTATTTAACCCAAAAATAAAATTCTATGAATTAATTATAAGTTTCAATTAAATAAATTTTCATTTAATGATCAATTCCCCAATAACTTAATTTCTAATTATTTTTATATCAAAATTAAACCCATTTAATATTTTTATCACATTTTATAATCATAAATAATATTTTTATAATTATTTAGGTCCCTAAAATAATTAATTAACAGAATAAAACTCAATTTAATGAATTTATTAAGTAGTTCGACTTAATTAAGAAGTTAAATTAAGTTTAAGTGTCATTTACCAATAAATTAGGCTAAAGGACCCAAATGAAAAGGATTGCAAGTTTGAGCTTCCTCTGAAAATCTGCGGAAGGGCTAAAGTGGACACGAAAAAAAGAGTTTAGGGGCTAGAAACCGAACTGAGCAGAAACAAGGGACTAGGCGCGCAAAACATCAAAACGCAGAACACATGTGTGTTTTGTTCATCTCTAACCTCTCGACGGGTTTAGCTATTCCGGTGACCTTTGCCTGCAAAAGTGGTACCGATCGTTTCCTTTCCTCATCGCCGTTCTTCTCGTGACCCCTAACCCGGCGGACAATGGCTGAAATTTAAAGAAACCAGATCTGAAGTTTTCGAGCGTCTTTTTCGGGTCAATGGGCAACCCGAACAAAAAACGTGATTTCGACGTCATTTTATGGTGTTTCTTGCGTCCAGATCGTTCACCGGACTTCCAGGGTTTGATTTCTGGGTTTGGTTTCTAAGGAATATGATCATAAGGTGAAAACAAAATTTGAAAATGAATTTTTCTTTCCTCTACTTTTCCTTTGAAACGCAGAACTATTCCTTCCCCTCTCCCCTCAATTATACTGAAAGAATGATTTATCAATCCCAACTAATCTTCTTGTTTGTTTTCCTGTCACGACCGAAATCCCGGGTTAGTAGGATTTACTGTGTATATCGGGATACGCGTTAAATAATTAATTATATAAATTGTAAATTAATAAATAAAATATGTAAATTTAATTTAAATTAGGACTAAATTGAAGGAAAGAAAGATAAGGACCAAATAGGGAAAAGCTGGAGCAAATGGAAGAGAGGCAGACAAAGAAAGGACTGAAATGTAATTTTCAAGAGTATGAACGAAAGGGGACGAAAACCGTAGGGACCAAAATGATATTTTCATGCCAAGCTCACCGTAGCATCACGAATCCGTCAGGATTTGGTCGAAATTTCAACAGAGGATTGAAGGGAATTAAATGCTGATTAATTTGGTACCAAAATCACTGAAAATCATTCGAAATAGACTGAGTTACAGTTAAAAAAGCGAACCCTCAAAACTCAAATTAGGATCTTCCAAAATCGAGCGTAGAGCTTGAAATAAATTGTATCAATCTATTCCTGGGATCGAGTAGAGCAGATTGGTGGTCTTATTTGCTTCAAACTATTGCCGAAAGAGAGAGTTCCGGCCGAAACAAACGAAAAACTTTCGAAGCATTTTTCGGCCGATTTACGCAGCGGTCGACGGAGATAAGGCCATCTTTGGAACGGCTGTGAAGAAAGGAAGCGATTGGGTGCTCGCTCGTTGCCGGAGAACACCGGAATCGCTGGCCGCCATTGAAGCTCACGGCTGAAGATCGGGCATCGGGAGGAAGGATAAGGTAAATTCCGCGCCGGTCCCTGTATTTTCGTTAAATTATGAAAATTACCCAGAAACTTTTAGCCGCATTTCAAACAGGTCCTGAAAATTATAAATTAACCCCTAAAGTGACTTTGGCTGAGCAATTGGGTCCAACAGATTATATAATGACCCTTAACTTTAATTTTAATTAGATTTTAGCCCCAAAACTTATAATTGGACTCAATTAGACCCTCCAAAAATTACAAATTGGCCCCAGAACTTGTAAAATAGTTCAATTAAGTCTAACGGAAGGATAATTTGAATTAATTAGCTGAGTAAGAATATTTTAGGATTCGAAATTAATTTATAGACTTACGAAAAATATTTAATTATTATTTATAGGACCCGAAACTAACGGAGAGCGCGGAAATTAAGAGTTTGCGTATAGGAATCGAGGCGGACTGAATATCAGGTTTGGTACTATTTAGTATTTAAATTGAATTTGTCTTTCCATCATTATTTTAAGTATTTATTATTTTTAATTGCATTTGAGAAATAAATTGCTGGGTACTCGAATGTGTGTTCGAGTCATAAATTATTTGTAAAATGCTTTGTTACACTGACGCGGTAATTGCAAACGCAATGTACCAGCGCGGTAAAAGAAAAATGATAGAATTTCATGAGAAGAATTTATTGAGCATATTTCAATGAATTAATTAAATTTTATTAAATCTTTATACTACAGCTATTGAAATTGAAAATGATATGCTATAAAAAAATGAGAAATTATATTTAACTCTACTTGGTAAATTGGAGTCCTAGAGATAAGAACATGTCGATATGTGGGCAGATCCTGTACAGGAGATTGCTGTGAATTATGCTATTGAATTAATTGTATTGGCGTATAGTCTAGAGGGCTTACGCAATACTGAGAAAAGTATGAATTGGCGTATAGTCTAGAGGGATTACGCAATACTAAGAAAAATATGTATTGGCGTATAGTCTAGAGAGCTTGCGCAATACTAAGAAAAGAGCATTAGCGTTATAGTCTAAAGGACTATACGGAATGCAGCCCTTAATCTTATATTGGAATCCAGTATGATTAGTAGAGTAAAAATAAATTATACATTAAATATGCTCAGTGATTTAAGATTTACAGAATTTGTATAAATGCACTATTTTGCAAGTTGACAATTGTTCTTTTTATGATTATATATGGTATAATTCACGAAATGAATTCGTCAATTGGCTTTAAACATTACTGTTATATATATTGTACCCAGTGAGCATGGAGTTGCTCAGCGAGTTATTTCTGTAACTCGCAGATCCGCCTATAGATGATGAGCCTGAGGAATTGCAGATTCCTGGAGAGTTTCCAGAGGACATTTTGTTTGGAAGAAACTTCTGTCTTTTATAATATGGCATGTAACTGAACTAAATGTTAAGTAAAATACTTGTTGTATATATGTTGTAATCAGTAGCGCTATATACGGATTTCTATGTAAATAAATAAGTTAGGAGATGTAGTACTTGTAATAAATTCGAATGCTACTCTAACGTTATGTTATAAAATATAAAAAAAACTATATTATATTGCTGTGTATGACGTCAGTAACAGTGTCTGTGACATCACAGCTTGTCTTATTCGTAAGATGGGTTGGGGTGTTACATTCCCATTATCAGAAACAGCCAAAATCTTAAAATCAAATCTGGTTCCCTCTTTTATTTTCGTTCATTCATTTCATTTCTTTTCTTTTCATTTGTCAAATTCTTCTTTCTTTCTTATTCTGCTTTCTTTTCTTTTCTTTTTTTTAATTATTATTATTATTATTATTTATTTATTTTTTATCAAAAATATATTTGAACTAAAATGACCTAATTATCCTTCACTACTCGTATAATTTACGTCAAGTTTTAATGAACAAATTTCTGATTTACAGTTTCACCGCATTTTATCGGTGTCGGTAAAAAAATCGAAAATTACCTTTGTAACGAAATCCTATAAATTTATACTCAAATTGCTCGTCTCGGAGTCTAGATTTCAAATTGTTATTTTTAAAACCTAATTTCGCTCCTAAAATTTTTCGATGGTCAAAATGACCAAAATGCCCTCGAAGTCGGAAAATACAATATTATACTCAAAACGTCCGTCTCAACATCCGGAGTACTAAACAGTCATTTAAATAAATTAATTAACTTATTTTTATAAAAATTTTCATTTAATCCTAAAATTTTTTGGTAAATTACATTTTAGTCCCTGAATAAATTTTCGGTCTATGACACTAGAACTGCAGAATCTTGAAGAGGACAATATTAATGAAAATGCATTTTCAAAATTTAAAGACTCTTTACATATTGATAAAGTTGTTATCTTGGGCCTGCTGGATCAAGCCAAACCTTCTAAGAAGTCGGGCGGGGCCCGTTTCGGCAAATAGGCCCGTTGCGGCAGATTTTGCGGCCAACTTGTGGCCTAGGATCGAAATGGCGGATTTTGGTAATTTCGGTGAGGTTTCTTATCGAAAACGGGCCAACGAGTCAAACACACCAGCTTTGCTCGTGACGTCCGTCGCTTTTTGGCTAAATTCCATCGTTTCGGCCTTCAAATTAGCGTTTTTCGGTTTTTACTTCTTCGGCAAGTAATGAACTTTTAGTTTTTCATTAGGATTCTTTTATTATTTCGGCCTAGGGTTTTTCAGGCTATAAATATATGTCATAAGGAACCTTTTGGGACAGTTTTTATTCATTAATTTAATACTT
>CATIWJ010239080.1:0-15639 GCA_949640765.1 Croton laevigatus | reverse complement strand
AATTTTCTGCGAATATTCGGAACATGAAGTACATCATGTAGGTATAGAGTATGACCTTCATGCAAAACTAATTTACATGTGCTAATACCCTTAACAGGCACTCGTGCACTGTTTTCAAATGGATCCACCTTTGATCCTTTTATATTCACTGAAATTCTACGAAAGAATCTCAATCTTTTGGTACATGGTCAGACCTGAATTAATGATCCACAAAGGATCAAATTCAGTTAAGAAAACAGAGCTTCATACACAAATCTCACTCACATAGGAGATAGGTGAATGTATCTTTTTAGGAGCAGTGCAGTCTTCTGCATAATGCCCCCATCGTTGGCAATTGTAGCACTTCACATGCGCCACATTTACCTTTCTCTTTTCTTTGACCATTGACCCTTATTTTGGTTTGTCTCTTGCTGTTTTTTGGGCTCACTAGCCTTACCCTTGGCTTTGGCCTTACGCTTCTTATTATTGGGACTCATTCCAAGTGAGGTGTCAGTTCGTGCCATGTGCACTTGTGAATTGACTCTGATCGATGCTAATCGATCTTCCTCTGGTTTTAAGTGGCGTACAGCGTCGAGAAAAGTTTTGATGGACTTTTCATGGGTTAGGTGCATTCTCACATGCTCCTAACTGTTGGGTAAGGAACGAATGATAGCTTGAATTTTCTGCTCTTCTGTGAGCTTGTGACCATAATCACTAAACTCACTGATCATGTTTTGCATTTCTTTTAAATGCCTTGTTTTTTATGTTAGGATCATGACGCTTCTTATAAGTGTCAAATTTGAAAGTTAGAGAACGGAGTTTGGTTAGAGACACATCTCCAAAACTCTCTTGCAATGCATTCCACAAACCCATTGCATTCTCACACTCTCGAAATTGCTTTGCAATTTCATCATCCATAGCAATTAAACTCCCAATGAAATGAAAGAATCTACCTAGGAAAACTACTGATGAATCAGAGGAATTGCCGTTTGATAAGTGCAAGTTTTTAGATGAAGGAATTGTACTATGAGGGCCACAAACATAATGGTATATAAAGGGTGAAAGATTTGGTACTTGGAACGGATGACAAATTTAAGGTTAAAAAACCAAGATGAACATGCAATTAAAAGGCTTTGAAAAATTGAAAAGCTTCTTCATCTAGGAAAAGGGGAAAAAAATGGAAATGGTGGAATTTATAGAAGGCTAAAAGGATTTCAAGATGGATAGAAAAGACTGTTGTGCCATTAAGAAAGTAAAGGCGACACTAAGGGTATCTTTGTCATTTCCTAAGGGAGGTTGAATCAGACTTGAGAAGATACAGGCATTAATTTTTTGATAGCTCAAAATCTTGGAAAAAGATAAGCACAAGCTGTCCTCCAATCGATGCCAACGCATAGTAGAAGAATCCTCTCAAGGAATGAGAAACCTTATTTTTGGAAAGAGGAAGACTTTGAGGGTCAGAAACTTAATGTTTAACATAACATTTTTGGTAAAGGGCATGGCTTCCGAGGTCTTTAAAATTGCCGAAGAACACAAAGGAAGTTAGCACCCCGCGAAGAGTGGCAGCGCCCAACTTAAACTTGCTAAAAAACATTGAGTTCATTGTAGACATTCTAGCACCCTAAGCATAATACAAGTGAGCTGCAACAACAATGAATGACTTATTTTATCGTGGGGGGGAGGTGGGGAGGGGAGGGGATGGATTTTATAACATGGATTGCTCGGCCGAAGCCCATCAAGAAAGCCGACCTAGCCTAATAAGGCAATGTAGAGATGTAATTCTAGTATCATTAGTATTAGAAAGTAGACTCTTAATAGAAAGTAGATTCTTTGTAAATTAAGGCATATTCCTATATAAACACTTCTAATTGGGTAATATAGGATCATCCTCACAGAATAACATACGGCAAAGACCCTTATTCTTTTTGTTCGTAACAATTATTTATTGAATTATTTTCCAGAAAATAGAAAAAATTATTTGAGAATGAAAGAGCATATGTTACAAGGAAATTTTTAAAATTCAACCTCAGTAAAATGAATATTCAATAATATCACTTTCTACAATTATTTTTTATATAACTCATTAATCGCAATCCATATAATACCACCTCCAGACCAATATTCTTTCGACTTTTACTATTCAACCTTATTTTTTCTTATAATTTTTTTCTCATTTTATCCTAAAAAGCAATAACCCACATCTACTCAATATAAAAAATGGACCCTACATGCACTAAAAATAAATTACATCACAAATGGAAAAATCATCCTAATACAATCCAAAATACCAAAAGTCTCAACTGTTTTTAACACACTTTTGCCTTAGTGTCCCAAGAAATTTGGTTCGGAGGTAGTATTAAATTTACTCTTTTAAAATTGGGTGAAAACAAAACTAAAACAAAAGTAAAACAAAAAAAGTTTTTTTTTTTTCTCTTAAAAAAAAAAAATAAGTTGCATGTAAAGTCGAAACACATCCATGCTAATTTAAGAAATGAAATAGCTTACCAATTTTTTTTCGGATTGTTCGGATTGTTGTACTCGGAATACTCCACAGCGCTCTAAACCCTGCCAAATTTAAAATTGTGTTTATCATTGCTATATCATATGAGAAATTTCTTACCTACAATTGTATGAAAATTGAAATCAAATCGATGAAGTTCAAATGTTCCATATTATTTTGACTATTTCAATAACTTTCTCTAATTAATATATTGTCATAAATATTTTTTTATTACTTCTTTTATTTTTATTCGTTCGGTGTACTATTATATTATAGGTTAAAAAATTTAAAAATTAGCTCTGTATTATAAATTTTAGATGATAGCAAATTCATCAATTGAAAATATTTATGTGTCTATTTTAGAATACAGAGTCAATTTTCCAAAATTGCCTCGAGATGAAATTTAAAAAAAAATAAAAAAAGCACAGGATGTACATTGGCTGGAGGAGAACCATGTATTATGTTGGGATTCACGCAATAAAATTACGAGAATAAGAAAAACAACGGAATAATAAAATTACGACACACAAGATTTACGTGGTTCACCCTTAACTGTTTAGGGCTACGTCCATGAGACAAACTCCGAATAATTCTTTCACTAAAAAATAGTAGGCTTACAAAGAGATTAATACAAAAATAGTGACACTTAAAGTGTTTCCCAAAAACACCCCAAAATTATTTCTTCACTATTTTATAGACTTTAGTGTTAGGAACCCTTTCCTAAAACTCTCTCAAAACTCTCTCTTTCACATATATATTTTGATCTGTGAGTTGTATTTAAAATTGCCTGCTTCATCTCCTGTTTATAGGAGGCTTAAACGCGTTGCCAGCTACAAATTTGCAAATTGATTTGCAATTTGCAATTCCACTGAATTCTTTCTTCTAATTTTCTTTGTGTGCATGTGTGTGGGCTTTTGTGTTTCTGACTTTTCCATTTTTTTTTTGCATTTCAACTTATGGGTCCCACTTGAAGTGGGCACACCACAACAAATCTCCCCCTGCACACTTTAAGTGGAGACGTCAGCCATGCCTGCTATTTTTCTGCAAATATCAAGCTTCTCCATAGGCAAAGCTTTAGTTATCATGTCAGAGCCATTGTCATCGGTGTGAATCTTCTCCAACTGAAATAACTTCATCTCTAGCGCATCTCGTATCCAATGATATCTCACATCAATGTGTTTGGACGTTTAGTGAAAGGTCGAATTCTTACTAAGATAAATAGCGCTCTGACTGTCACAGCATAAAATATATTTCTCTTGTTCAATGCCCAACTCCTGCAGGAACTTTTGCATCCACAAGAGTTCTTTACTAGCTTTTGTAATAGCAATATATTATGCCTCAGTGGAAGATAATGCAAGATATTTCTGTAACTTTGATGGCTAAGACACTGTTGCTCCTGCAAAGGTTATCAAATATCCAGAAGTTGATTTGCGAGAATCAACATCACCACCCATGTCTGCATCTGTATAACCATCCAAGACAGGTTTACCATCACCAAAGCATAAGCCAACTTTATAAGTGCCTTTAAGATACCTGAGAATCCACTTCACTGCATTCTAGTGTTCTTTACCTGGATTCGAGAGAAACCGACTAACCACTCCAACAACATGAGCAATATCAGGCCTTGTGCATACCATGGCATACATCAAACTGCCAACTGTAGATGCATAAGGAACATTCTTCATTTCTTCTTTATCTTTCTCACTTGAAGGGCATTGTTTGGAACTTAACTTGAAATGACCTGCAAGTGGAGAGCTTACTGGTTTTGCATTGCTCATGTTGAACCTATTGAGAACTTTCTCAATGTACTTCTCTTGACACAACCGCAACTTTCTATTTTTCCTGTTTCTAGAAATCTTCATCCCAAGAATTTGTTTTGTCAATCCCAAATCCTTCATGGCAAAGGACTTGCTAAGCTCATTTTTCAAGCTATCAATTTTCTCAGTATCATGACCCACAATCAACATATCATTCACATATAACAAGAGAATAATAAATTCGCCATCTTTGAACTTTTTCACAAACACACAATGATCAGAAGTAGTTTTCTCATACCCGTGATTCCCCATGAAGAAGTCAAACTTCTTGCACCATTGTCTGGGTGTTTGTTTGAGGCCATACAAGCTCTTCTTCAATTTGAACACCAAGTGCTCTTTGCCTTTAACTATGAATCCTTCTGGTTATTCCATATATATATTTCCTCCTCTAAATCACCATGGAGGAAAGTCGTCTTCACATCAAGTTGTTCAACCTCCAAATTCAAGCTAATTGCTAATCCAAGCACAACTCTGATAAAAGACATCTTGACCATTGGTGAAAAAATCTCTTTAAAGTCAATGCCTTTCTTCTGACCGAATCCTTCACTACCAGTCTTGCCTTGTACCTTGGCTGTGAGCTGCTTTGTTCAGTCTTCAATCTGAACACCCATTTGTTCTTCAATGCTTTCTTACCTTGAGGCAGTTTTACCAAGTTATAAGTGTGGTTCTCATGTAAGGACTTCATCTCATCTTCCATGGCTTTCAACCACTCATTCTTTTTATCATCTTTCATTGTCTCCTGGTAATCTTCTGGTTCTCCCCCTTGAGTTAAAAGGTTATACTCATCAAGAGAATATCTCTGGGAAGGTATTCTACCTTTTACAGATCTTCTTAATTGAGGTTGTTCATTTATAGGAGCAGGTTCACCATCATCTTCTTGCTCATCTCCCCCATCATCCTATGGTACTGCAGGAGACTCTGAATCAAGGTTAACAGGAAAATCATTGATAGACATTGGCTTTTCATTTTTCTCAATGTCTTCAATGGTTTGATCTTCTAAGAAAACTATATCTCTGCTTCTTACAAGCTTCTTTTCAACTGGATCCCATAACCTGTACCTAAATTCTTCATTTCCATAACCCAAGAAGATGCACTGCTTTGACTTCGAATCAAGCTTGGATCTCTCATCTTTTGAGATATGAACAAAAGCCTTGCAGCCAAATACTTTAAGATGATCATAAGAATCATCTTTCCCTGACCATACCTTTTCTAGTACATCTCCATTAAGGGAGGTTGAAGGTGAAAGGTTGATCAAATAAACTGCAGTTCTCAATGCTTCAGCCCAAAAACTCTTAGGAAGTTTGGCATAAGAGAGCATACATCTAACTCTTTTTACAATAGTTCTGTTCATTCTCTCTGCAACCCCATTCTATTGTGGAGTTTTAGGAACTGTCTTCTCAAGCCTGATACCATGCTCCGAGTAGTATTTCTTAAATGGACCTCTGTACTCACCGCCATTATCAGCTCTAATGCATTTTAAATTTCTTCCTATTTGTCTTTCAACACTAGCATGAAACAATTTGAACATATTAAGTACCTAGTGCTTTGACTTTATAGGAAAGGCCCACACCTTTCTAGAATGGTCATCAATAAAACTGACATAGTATATGCAGCCACTCAAGGATTTATCAATCATTGAGCAAACATCAGTATGTACCAAATCTAGAACACCGAGTTTTCTACCTGGAGAATGAGACCTTTGAAAGGAAACTCTATGTAGTTTACCAGAAAGACAATCAGTATAAGTTTTAAGAGGCGTGCCTTTCAAGAATAAAATCTTCTTTTTGATGAGTGTCTCGAGTCCCTTCTCACTCAAATGACCAAGTCATCTGTGCCATAACTCCGTGGATAAATCTTCAGCTATATTTGCAACTCCTGTGCAAACCTTAGCTTGGGTATAGTAAAGAGTATTGAACTTCTTTCCTCTGCCATACACCAAGTTCCCTTTTGAGAGCTTCCATGTTCTGTTCACAAACAAATTTAGATAGCCCAACTCATCAAGCCGATAAACAGAAATCAAACTAAAGTTTGCTGTAGGAGTGTATCTCACGTTTTCTAACCAAAGATCATAGCCAGTGTTTGTTTTGATGCAGATCGTCTCAATGCCATAATTCTTAACAAAGGAACCATTCAATGTCTTGACATGACCATAATCACCAAGAGTAAGAGAAGAAAAATATTCTTTCTTGGAGGATATGTGGTATGAACATACAGAGTCAATAATCCAAAGAGAATCATGATTGGCGGAACACTCACTGATACCAGCTTGAGTAATCAGTGCACTACCATCACCAAGTCCTTCGACATCAATAGCAACTGAAGCTATCTCTTTGTCATCTTTGTTTTCCTCATCTTTCTCCTTGGCTTGCTCCTTCTTCCACTTTCTGCAATGTTTTTTAATGTGACTAGGCTTGCCACAATGATAGCAAGTGATACCTTTTCTTGACTTGGATCTCTTCCTTGAGCTATCGCGCTTGTCTAAATTTTGAAAATGTCTCTGTAACTGTCACGAGTGCATCTGAATTGCCACTCGTACCATGTTCCTTGCGCCTTATTTCTTCATTTAGAATGCTTTCTTTAACCGTGTCTAAGGTTAAATTTCCATCTGGCATGTTACTAAGTATCACGACCAGTGTCTCCCAGCTGTCTGGCAAGGAACTCAGCAGAAACAGTGCCTACACCTCATCATCTGGCACTATTTTCACAATTGCTAACTGGTTCAAAATTTCTTGAGTGATCAGAAGCACTTTCACCATCTCTGTACTTTAAATTTACAAGCCTTTTGATTAAAAAGGTTTTGTTCTGTGCAGTCTTGCGTTCATACATATCTTGCAGCTTCTTCCAGATTGAAAAAGTATCTTTTTCACAAGCAATATGATTGATAACGCTCATATCAACTGACTGTCTGATAGTCGCAACTGCTTTTCTGTCAATTAGCTTTCATTCAGTCTCATTCTTTGCTTCTGGTCTGACACCTTTCAGCTCAATAGCGTCAAAAAGATTTTTACAACATAGAAGATCTTCCATCAATATCTTCCATATTACATAATTTGACGAATTGAGTTTAATCATGGTGCCTGCCGATTTATCATCCATTGTGATTTACGCAGCAACGATAGCGTTAACAGTACCGTGAATAGTAACTGTGAATAGTAAATATGAACAGTAACTGTGAATAGAAATTTTACTATTTCAATAGTAATGTGAATAGTATTTTTACTATTTCAACAGTAATATGAATAGTAATTTGAACGATAACTATTCACTACCAACTTTGAGTTACTATTTTACTATTCATCATAAAATTATTTCTGCAACGTCTTCACGAACGGAATGCACCAATGGATTCGTCGTAATTTTCTCTTCGTCGTGGTATATTTATTTTTTAAATATATCCACGGATATGACACTACTATCTGACTGGCTGGTCTTTTGTTGAAACCCCGGCTTTGATACCACTTGTTGGGATTCACGCAATAAAATTACGAGAATAAGAAAAACAGCAGAATAATAAAATTACGACACACAAGATTTACGTGGTTCACCAAACACCCCAAAATTATTTGTTTACTATTTTATAGACCCCAATTTTAGGAACCCTTTCCTAAAACTCTCTCAAAAACTCTCTCTTTCACAGATATATTTTGATCTGTGAGTTGTATTTAAAATTGCCTGCTTCATCTCCTATTTATAGGAGGCTTAAACGCGTTGCCAGCTACAAATTTGTAAATTGATTTGCAATTTGTAATTCCACCGAATTCTTTCTTCTTATTTTCTTTGTGTGCATGTGTGTGGGCTCTTGTGTTTCTTACTTTTCCATTTTTTTTTAATTTCAACTTGTGGATCCCACTTAAAGTGGGCACACCACAACATATTATTAGTGAAAAAAAAAATTGCCAATCATTATTCATTAATGTAATTCACTTTCCTACGTACATGCTTCATAGTGTTCAATTAATCTTAAAAAAAAAACATACCTTGCAATAAAAGGTTGCTACGATTCCTTTGGCCATTTTGCTCGATTAGTATTCGAACATCCTCACAAGAAAGGGTATCAGGTAGTTCCACTCGAATACCTTTCAAGGAATACAAAATTCATTGAAAACAGAATGGTTTCCAGCTAATTAGGACCATATAATTATCAAAAAAAAAAAAAAATTAGCACCATATAGTAGTAGAGTTGATAATATTAAAATACTTTCCTTTTCTAATACTAAAAGTCAAAAGAATTACAACCTAATGACAATTTCTATTTGTTATATATATATATATATATATATACAACTAATACTTATAATGGTACAAATTATGCAAGTTAATCAATAAACACAAGTCCGAATAAGTCTAACTCAATCTAGTTTCATATGGGATTCATAAACTTGGCGCTTACCTGAATACATCCAATTATTCCAAAAAGATAAATAAGTGCTGCTGCTGAATGATTCAGGCATACCCAACAATGTGTCTATCATGAATGCTACAGTGGCTTGTGTTGAAATAATTGTTGGATGGCGATTGATCAAATGCAAAGCAATATCTTGCGTTCATATTGTTAGTAGTGTCGTGCCAAACAGGCAAAGAAAAATAATTAGGTCAATATATATTCCAAATGAAATGAATCTCTATGTAAAAGAGGAAGAAAAAAAAAAATTTTTTGACTTTTTTCTTTCAGCATGTAAAACGGAATTTAAAGTGAAATATTAATATTTTGTATAAGTTAATTTGTAGACCTTGATAGTACTATTAATCTCATAATAATAATGGTCGAAAATTAAAGAATTCTTCATACAAGCTATGATTAAATAAAATTTAAAATACTACAAAATCGAGAATCGAATAACGAGTATTAAATAAGTGTTTAATTGTAACAGACATTAAAAATTGCTAGCATCTCTAAAAGCTCACATTATAAGATTTGTTGAAAAACTAACCGTCAAGTAGTAGTTATTTCTAGGGAAGATATATTATTTTTTCATATTTTTAATTGGATAAAACAAGTTAGTGAAATTATATATTTGAATTTTATATATATATATATATATAAGTCATTCTTACCAAACATTTCACTGCGAAGAGAAACACTGAGCAGATGAAATAGCAAATCAGAAGGAGTTTTAAGGTATAAAAACCACGCCAATTCTCTCCACCCTCCTAAACATGCGGCTATAACAGGTAATTCTTTCGAAACAAGCTTGTTGTTCTTTGCATATAATATTTCAGCAATTCTCATGCGTCCATTATCAGCCGCTACGAATAAAGGATTGACAGCCATTTCCAAGTCTTCTTCTGTCATGAAATTAAGTATCTCCTTCACGACATTTACTTGGCCATTTCTAATTGCAAAATGAAGAGGTGCATCGTCAAATACAATTCTTCGCTTTATTGTGTCTGGATGTTTCTTAAGAAATCTTCTAACAGCATTCGAATCCCCTTTCTCTATGGCGTTGCATAGAGGGTGAAACCTATCATATTCGTCTGCAAAATTTAATTTGCATATATTACAAGAAGTTTTAGGAATATTACTATTTGGTTTCTGAATTTTGACTAATATTACTATTCCATTCACAATGTAAGGCTAGATTTTTTAACTTCATATTTAAGATTTGGCTAATGTTAGTATGTTACTCAAAATTTGGTGGCGATGACTAAATAGTAGGACAAAGCCAAAATTTATTTATAAAAAATGAGTTACTAAATAGTAATACACATATATAGTTAAACAAAGATTTCAATTACCTTCTGCTGCTTTTGTTTCTTCAAATTTCTCGTCTTCCTCTTCTTTTTCTTGGTCCTCTTCTTCTTTTATTTCTTCAGAACTTGAATGCTTAAAGTTTTCTGCTAAATTATCACAACACTTTTTAGCCGAATCAAGATCTCTCACACACACACACTGTTAAACAAAGAATTCAATTACCTTCTGCTGCTTTTGTTTCTTCAAATTCCTCGTCTTCCTCTTCTTTTTCTTGGTCCTCTTCTTCTTTTATTTCTTCAGAACTTGAATGCTTAAAGTTTTCTTCTAAAGTATCACAACACTTTTTAGCTGAATCAAGATCACACACACACACACACTCACTGTTAAACAAAGAATTCAATTACCTTCTGCTGCTTGTGTTTCTTCAAATTCCTCGCCTTCCTCTTCTTTTTCTTGGTCCTCTTCTTCTTTTATTTCTTCAGAACTTGAACGCTTAAAGTTTTCTTCTGAAGTATCACAACACTTTTTAGCCGAATCAAGATCACGCACACACACACGGTTACACAAAGAATTCAATTACCCTTAGCTGCTTTTGTTTCTTCAAATTCCTCGTCTTCCTCTTCTTTTTCTTTGTCCTCTTCTTCTTTTTCTTGAAATTTTTCCGCCAGAGTATCCCAACATCCTTTAGCCGAATCAAGTTGTTCAATCAGAGGAAACAATTCTGAGGAGCAACAAATCTGCATTGCATGTAAAGCAGCTGCTTGGTTTTTTGGCCAAGCTTTAAAATCAGCTTCATCCTCTCTTTTATCAGATACAACAATGTCCCATAAATCCATAGCTATCAAATAGCTCTTCATGCAAATACTCCACATTCTATAATTATCATTTTTTAATGGTTCAGCCACTATATTTGCTGCCATTGCTACTCTGTCTCTCTGTATTTATTGGCCAAAGATAAAAAATTTTATTATTTATATTACTAGCTTAGTGAAGTATTATTTATATTACTGGTTTAGTAAAGTATTTGCTGCCATTGCTTCTCTGTCGCTGTATTTATTGGCAAAAGAGAGACTTATTTAAAAACTATCATTATTTTATAATGAAAAAGTCTTTTTTTTTTAATAATAAAGTAGCAGCTGTACATTATGAAAGTTTGATTGAAAATAATAATGATAGAAAAATAATGTAAAAAACGTACCTTTAGAAGCCTAAAAATATGAACCAACACACAAATTAAAAAACGTACCTTTAGAAGCCTAAAAATATGTTTTATAAACCAAACCACAAATTAGGCCTAAAATAAAATGAAATAAATATATTATCTTTATCTTAACTAAGAATAACACTCATTGTAAATACTCTATTCTTTTCTAAATAAGTGTTCTATTTGCACGTCCTCTACTATTGAAAAAATATTAATTATACTGCAACTGCAATATTTAATAAATAAAAAGACTGATGTATCTTTCATTTAAATTTTAGTATTTATTATACATATGGATTCTCTTTATTATATGAAGGGTAGAAAAGTAAAATCACTATATAATTTTTTTTTTGACAAAGACTATATAATTTTGTTGAATTCTAAGAATGGAATACTTATTTTGAGAAAAAATGAAATAGCAAATACGATACTTATTAAACACAGGGCATTAATTAATGTTTTTATTTTTATTATTACAATTAATAAAAAATAGTCTTACTTTAGTTAAAAAAATTTTTGTTAGATAAAAATAAGACATTAATGAGTAAACTCTTTAAAGACGGAACATAGGAAAATGGAGACTTTTTAAAAAAAGATTGAATTTGATTGTAAAATTTTGTACTTTTTTTTATTGATCCATACAGATTAAGCCATTGAATTATAGATATTTAAATAATATTTTTTACTAAAAAAATTACTCAGACATACTCAAGAATAATTATTAGTGGTATTAAATTTAATTTACTACATAAATTTAAAAATTAATAAGTCAAATTTATTTTAAAATAAAAAATCATTCATAAAATAATATTAAATTTATATATTATATTTATTGACAATTAAAATTCTAGTGAGTTGATTTGAACCTAAACGAATCCACCTAACTATGCCATACAATATAGGTTTACATACAATGCTCAAAACTTATTTAGAAACTTTTGTGTTTCGAGGAAAAGAAGAAATACTTAATTATTAGAAATTTAGTGTAAATATAAGTTATATTAATTACAATCAAAGGTAGTTTTTTTTAAAAAAAAATATAAGGATTAGTCAGTGGGCTAAGGACATGTGGATTTTTTTTTTTAAAAAATATTGTTCTTTTTTTTTTTTTTAATATAGAAGAGTAAGTTAACAGATAATCATATGAGCCACACAGTTAGAGTAATCCTTCTTGAGTATCAAATTGATATTAACAGTGTGATTGACAGAAATTCAATCAAG
The DNA here is from genome assembly GCA_949640765.1 of Croton laevigatus. NCBI lineage: Eukaryota > Viridiplantae > Streptophyta > Magnoliopsida > Malpighiales > Euphorbiaceae > Croton > Croton laevigatus. The sequence continues at coordinate 3,226 of CATIWJ010239080.1, read as the reverse complement.
GCGGTTATGATTGAAATCGTAAATAAATGTAACATTTAATGTCAAATGAAAATTGTAGAAATTTTATAAGTAATGTACATTATCCATCGTCTTAAAAAAATAACCAATAAATAAATAATTTGTTATTCAAAAATTGATTAATTAAGAATCATTAAACTAAATAATACTAAAAGAAAATAATTAATTTAGAGTCATTGTACAGTATACTAAATTGGTTAACCAATTTATCAAATTAAATTAAAAATTAAAAATAATTCCTAATTCAGTTATTTAGTCATGATATTAATACCAAATATTAATTAAGTTTAATACAGTAGGATCAATCAATAAGAATTAATATATTAAATATAATTTGTCCTAAAAGAGTATAAATACAATTAACCAATTTATATAAAGAGAACCCAACCAAGTAACATAAAAATTCTTTTATTTATTTATTTTATTAACCATGAGGCACTCTGGACAAGCGGGTTCTAACTATAGGAGGCACCTTTAAACCATATTCACATTGAGACTAATTCCATTCAAACTGAATAGGTCCTTTTCGATAGGTAAATCTCTGACCCCAAGTTTTAAACGATTGCATACATAAGTATGGTTGGTACCCACGATCTCACTTGAAGTAGGAAAACCCCTTACTGACTCACCTCCTCTTTGGGGTTAAAATTCTTTTATTTTTAATCGTAAAATAATGACCAAAAGTCCCACAAATGGAAGAATTTTGAAGTTGGAAGTCATAATCATGATTCAGAGAAAGAAGTTGAAAACAAATATAGGCAAAGGATTGGTGGAGGGGCCCAAGCTAGCCTATAGAACATAATTTAGAGGTATCCTATCCCCACAGGCGTAGTCACGAATAATAATTAGTGGTGTTAAATTTACTTTACTACATAAATTTAAAAATTAATAGGCAAAGAGAGGAGATGAAGTCGTGTTAAATTTAAAAATTAACAAATCAAATTTACATTAATATAAAAAATTATTCATAAAATAATATTAAATTTATATACTACCTCCATTTTTTTTAAGTTGAAACTTTGTGCTATTCAATACCAATTTTCTCAATAAATTTCTTACTCAAATTCCCTCAAAAAGCAAATATTGTGGGACCCACATGGAAGAGAGAAGGCAAAAATTGAAAAGACATTATGGATTGTGGGACCCAAATGGAAGAGAGAGAAGGCAAAAATTAGAAACATATTCTGGCCGTGTCAGAATATGACTTAATGGGCTTCTATCTTTCCCTCCTCATCATTCCTCACGCGGCTGGTCATATTAGCTGCACCTTGAAATTAAGCCGGGGATGTGTTGAAAGAGGGGGAAAATTTTTGCCCTATATACACCCAAAATTTGTACCTTGTTTGCCTCAAAATTAGAAAAATTTCTGAAAATTTTGAAAAATGAAAGATTTGAAAATACTTGATAATTTTAAAACGTATATACTATTAATTCAAGCTTTAAACATAATAAAGCATCATATAAAATGGATGGGGAAAAAGTAAAAGGTGCTGTAAACCCAAGTGTTGGTAGGGAAAAAACGAAAATACTTGTCATTAACAAGTAGAACTGAATTGCTTGTATTTGTTCACCAAAAAATAAAAGAAGGTGGTCAGGGGTGGTTTGTAACTTAGATTGTAGTGGAGAGTTATTACTCTGAAGGTTGGATTGGAGCAGTTATTGAACTATGGTAATTGATGCAATTTTCCTTTTTTTTCCTCAAATTTTGAATGGTCACAGGTTAGGGCAAATGAAATTTTCAGTTCCAATTATACGAAGAACAACGCAAATTTTTATTTTTCCCATTTTTCGCTCTTAATATTTTCAGCCCTTTTCCTCATTTTGCCTAATATCAGTTCGTATTTAATATTTTCAATTTTTTTGGTACATTTTCTTTCAACTTTACACCATTATACAACAATTGTGACTGTTGACCGCATTAGGCGAAAATAAATGCACCCATATTAACTACACCTGTAACTCAGATTGATTATTGAAGACCTCACAAGCTTTTCTCTCTCTTCATCTCTCATATGACAGCACCTATATGCATGTCAATCAAACCTTTCTCTCTCCTCTCTCTCACTGCTGCACAAAGCTAACAACACCCATAAAGAAACATTATTTTATTCCCTTCCCTACTAAAAGACAACAGGTAAAATTGTCCAAATATACCTCATAATACCAAAATTCTCAACTTTTTGGAAAATACCCTTTAAAAAAAGTCTCATATAATTAGAAACGGAGGTGATACTATATTTAATGACAATTAAAATTCTAGTGGGTTCATTTGATCAACCTATCTATGCCATTGGATCCACATATAATATAGCTATACATACAATGCAAAAAAAATAATAAGGGCAAAGATTCGAGTTTGAGTGGTGCCAACTCTAACTCCTATCATAATTAACAACATTCACAAAAAATAATTATTAAAACGCCGTACTCTTTGGGTCAATAGCGTCTTTTGTTCTAAAAGCGCATATAAATTAACCCGATTAAATATGTATTATAAAACAGACATGAACTTATACACTTCTTGAATTAATTAAAAAATTAAAACTAAAATAAAATAAAACAATATATATATTCTCCATTTGACAATGAAAAATTTTATATACTGTATAACTCATAAATATAATTTAAAGAGTTTATAAATATAAAAAAAAATAAAGTTGTACTTTTTATGCTTGCATTTTATTTTTGTTTAGCTGATTTGTCTTTTTTTAATTTTTATTCATAATTTCCACTAACTTTTTCTGATAATTAATTAATTAACTTTCATAAACCTTAATTTAATTTCCAAAATACCCTTTTTACGATTTGATTAAAAGTAACTATTTAGATTCTTTTAACACTATCTAAAGTTTAAAAAGGACAAAAGTATATATGCTCTTTTGATATCTCACTATCAAAGGTTTATAAAGTATTTATGCTCTTTCGATATTATTCTGAGACATCAAAGCTAAATGCTCGCCTCTCTTCCTTTTCTTATTCTAATTCTTTAATCTTTATTTAATATCTCAACTTTTCAGCTTCTTATCCATCTTTCTAATTGGTTATTTAAAGCTTTTCTAATTTCTGTTGCTCTCATATTTCCTCCTTTATAAGGCTTGTTCTCCATGTCTAAGATCATATAAATGAACGGTCATGATTCCATCAAATTCTCTCTTTTTGTATTCTGTATGTCTAAGATCATAATGAACGCTCATGATATCTCACTACC
>CATIWJ010239068.1:0-18541 GCA_949640765.1 Croton laevigatus | reverse complement strand
GTTGAATATTTGAATGTTTAATATGATTGATATTATTTTGTGTCAGTAATACAGATATGTCGGGATTTTGTTATTATTTTTGTTTTTAATATGTTTGCTGGAGTAATAAGGGTGATATTATGCTAGACATGATTTTGGGTCAGGAAGGTAGGAATAAGGAAGGTTTTTTAAATTATTTTTGCAGGTCTTCCTGACATACATGTATTACATGTTTGATGATATGAAACTTATTTTGTTAGGCTTCTCCGCCACATATGAAACTTATTGAGCATCTATATAAAGTGCTCATACTTTATTAGACTTTATTGCAGGTTCCTAACATTATTCAAGGCGGGGCTCATATTCTTTCTTCATGAGCCAAGCATTTAAGTCGAGTTTGTTAGTTTTTTTAATCTTGTTAGATTTCTATTCTAATTGATTTCTGGATTGTAAAGTTTAGTTTGTTCGATTTTACATTTGTAATTAAAGAAATTTTTAGTTAGTGATTTTTAAGTAATTTTGCATTTAGTTATTTATTTTAAGCCTTGTATAGTCAGACTTCGGTCTGGTTGCATGCCGGCCTCGACCTTTAGCTTTGGATCATGACATTTTTAGGCGCCTTCATTTTAACGCCCTCTTCTTTTGTTATGAAATTTTCTTGATTTTGCGATAGTTTTTTGGGTGGCTGGAAAACTAAAGATTCGACAGTTTTTTGAGTTTTTCAACGAATTGGGATCAAATCAAGTGAAATTAATTTCATATTGGAATCAATATCAAATTTTGATCCCAATGGTCACTACAAAAAAAGTATACAATCAGCGACTAAATGGCAATAGTGACCCAATCAATAGAAAACAATGAGAAAAATGAAGTTCACGGTGAAGTCTTGGTCATTAACCAAACAAGGAGTATCAGCAACGAAACAAATGTTGCACTAATTAGCGAAAAATAATGGCACCAATAATTATATTCCAATTAAATTCCACCTCTAATTATCTTATTTTGTTGCTCAACTTGTCGCTATTTTGTTGCTACATTTGCCGCTGAATTTAGTGCCAATAAATTATATTCCTGTTAGATTTTGTCACTAATTTTGCTGCTGAATTTGCCGCTGAATTTAGCGCCAATAAATTATATTCCTATTAGATTTTATTGCTGAATTCGTCACTAATTGTCTCGCTCTTTTTCTCTCATTCTTTTTCTCACTGATTTTGTCTCTATTTTTTTTAAAATTACAATTGTACTTCTTTTTTTCTTGCAACACCTGTTCAAAACTAGTATGAATAACTTGTTCAAATAAAAATCAAACCAATAACAATTGTAGTCTAATAATAGCCATTTTCATTACAATAGTAACCAAAAAAAGACAATCTTCAAAACAAATTCAATAATAAAGTTTGTGTTTAAGCAAGCACATGAAAACACTAAAAGTATTTATGACCCGACATCCAAAACATAAACATAGAAACTTAAACAAAACTCAAAGTTCTCGATGCAAGTCCTCATCATCTTCCTCCTTTTGTACCTTTGTGGAGCAAAAGGACTAGTGGCAGCATTCTTATGATTTCTGTTGTTGGTGTAGTTATGAATTTTTTGGTAATATAAATTTTTTCGGACAATGCGCTGATAGCTCTGTAAACGAGCTGAGCCAAGGCGAATAGTATACTACTTGAGCTTGTTTCAAACATGTTTGAGCTCAACTCATTTAAATTTTAAGATGTTTGAGCTTGATTCAGCTCGGGAGCTTGACTTGTTAGCTTTTTAGAAGCTCGATTCGAATACTCGTTTGGAATTCGGCTCGTTTTGTAACTACATCGCTTTAATTACATGAAACTACATCATTTTTTTATTACATGTTCACAAACACATTAAACAATATAGATAACAAGCTCGTTTGTGAGCATGTTCATGAACATGTTCAGAACACTTAAATGATACCATTCGTGAAGCAGTTTGCGAACTAATAAAGCAAGCTCAAGCTCGGAACGAGCTTGATTATGGAGCTCGATCTCAGCTTGTTTAGCAAAATGAACAAACTCGAAAAAGCATTTAGTGGGCTAAACTCTGAACTGTTCACGAGCATATTAGTTAATTTACAGTTCTACGTGTTAATTTGAGATAAACGGTGTATAAACAAAACATAAACAACTTACAAACAAAAGTAAACTAAAACTAAAATAGTAATCAAGTATAAACAAAATACCTTCTCTCTTTCACAAAACAATCTCTGATCCTCTTTTTTGTCTGCCTTCCTAGGGTGCTGCCAGTGATTTTTCACCGATAGCAGCCACTGATTTTCTCCTTTATTATATTTTGTTATTTTCTTATCTTTTTTCTTTTGGGTTATGACTTTTATGATTTTATATAGGTTCATCATAGATCTTTAGATCTGGTGTTGGATTGTGCATATCTATTTTTTCAGGTATGTTAATCTTTCAGCTCTACTTCCCATTGAAGCTTGAGCTCGGTGGCTATAGTGAAATTGAAAGGAGATATCTATATGCTTAGGTTGGTTATACAACCTTCAAATTACTCTTTATCATGAGATGGATTTCAAGAGTGGTTTTGAAGATTTGTCATCTAAATCTACAAATATTGAGAAGACAACTTAAGCAGAGATACATGGGTATTTTATCTCTGATTTTCTTTTGTAACTTTTGTTAGAATTTGCAGCGTTTTCATTATATGTGTTATGGATCTTTTGAATTTGTAATGGATTTGTTACGGTTAATATATTATTGTATATCCCTTTTGCAAATCAATGAAATATGAAGCCTTCTTTAATTTTGTTTTGCACAACCTGCATCATTAATAAAAAAATTATTGCTTATATGTAATTTTATTATTGTTTATGAATATAGTGGGTGCCAAATTCTAAGATCATTAAATCTAAAAATTAATTTCATTATTATTTATAAAAAAAATAATGGAGTTATATTATCTAAAAAATTAGTGGCTTGCAAATCATTGAAATCAATTTTTTATTTGCCGTTATTTACTGTTGTCGCTCAATAAATTTGAATTTAGTTACCAAAATTACTACTAAAAAGCAAAACCATCCACCCAAGGATGAAATTGAAAGGAAAGTCCACTAATGGAGTTCTCCTAGTTAATAATAACTGTAGTTGGGTTAATTAATTTTTAAAACAATCCATAAAAAAATCACTAATTTTCAAAATTATCCACAAAAAAGAGGAAGTTTATCGTCGTTATTCCCATTTTTTTATTAAACGAGATATTGAGATCAATTTGCGGGAGAGGTTCAAGGATGCTCGGCCGATACTGAGTGGAAGCACGGTTCTTAGCATATTGCTTTTGCTAGCATGGTTGTTAGAAAGTAACCAGTCTCCAGTCGTTTTGCTCTGGAAAACGTAGATGGTACTGCGAACCCTTGCCACCCACCCACAGCAGGGCAGGTCCATGCGGCAGCTCTGTCTCACCGTCTCTCTTCACCGTAACTTCTCTTGCGCATCTCAACCCACGGTTCCATCTCTAAACTTGCCTATTTTTCCTCCTTTCTTAGTTGTCAAACGACATTCGAATTTAAAGTTTAAAAAAATATCCGTCGTTTTCTTTTTTCACTTTTTCTCAGGCGTTGAAGCATTTGGATGAAGATTTTTTGCCGTGGTTGGAGAAAAAAGCTGGTCTCGAGATTTCATCCAATCTTTACATCGGAAAATCCTCCTATGGCAGGTTGTTGTATCCTCTTTTTATTTTTGGTATTCTGTTGAGGCTAAATGAACGCAATTTACTTTCATGAAGGCATTCTTTTTCCTGCCCCAAGCTATATCACTCGCAGCATATATAATTTTTAGCAAGAAAGATGATTGTAGCTTGTTTTCTGTTGTAATTGTATGACTTTGTTTTTTGTGCAGGTCACTGTTTGCTTCTAAATACATAAAAACTGGAGAGTGCATATTGAGAGTCCCATATAGTGTTGTATGCTACTCTTGTTGTTCGGTTGTAAATTCAGAATCTGGGGTAGTACCATCAAATTTTGATAAATAGTTTTCTTACTTGGATTTACAGCAAATACCATCAGATAAACTGCTCCCAAAACTTTCAGCTTTCTTTGAGGATGAAGATGAGCATGCTGCAAAACTTGCTATTGTGCTTCTGGTTGAGCAAAAACTTGGCCACGTAAGTTTTTTGCATTATGCTGTACTGAAATTCTGACAAAGTAATATGTTGATTGGAGAATAATTCTCTAATTCGTGTTGCTGCACACTTAAGACTAATTATGTTTATATTGTTTGAATGTAACTCAAGGATGCTTTAGCTTTTATTTGGAGATTTGAGAAATTATGAGGATCTTATAACCCTTCCATGGCTATTATTACTGGGGACATCAAAGTAGAACCATGTACAGAAGGGATATATTTTCACAAAGCAAAAATCAATAAAATTTGTAACTGCTTGTACTTTACCGCTTTGCTATCTGTTGAAATGGACATTTTGCTTGCATGTCACTATCTTCGGTAGATCAAAGCTTCTTTTGTTCTCATTAGTTCAAGCTTATAGATCTCTCTTATCTTATCCACTATTCAATTGCTGCTACTTAGGAAATTCAGTGAAACAGTGAGGCACGTGGTAGTAGAACATTATCTATCTGCATCTGGTTAAATAACCATCTACTGATTATGTCCTTTCCCCATTTTTCCTTTATTACAGGAATCTGAGTGGGCCCCTTACATTAGCCGCCTTCCTGAGCATGGAGAAATGAATAGCACGGTAAAAGTTTATTGTTATCTTTTACTAAGAAATGTTTTCTTGTAATTTTCAAACTTCTTCTGATAGATTTTGCATGTTCATATTTTATTTTGTGGATAATGGGTAAACTAATACTTTACTTTTAGCATATTTGGTTCACGATGGTTTTACAATTATGACCATGCTATTTCTAGTGCAGATATATTTTGTTACTGTGTCCCAGTGACGTAAGTGTCATGACAACGTTATTGAACCAAGCTTCTTTGGCAACTAGAATTTATGAGGTTAAGACAAAAGGATAGAAATGAAAAACTAAAAAAGAACACTAGCAGTCACACAATTTCTAAAATTCAGAACTGGTTTTGTCAATGGGTCAGCTATTTTTGTTTCAAAAATATATGATTGGTATATCGAACAGCTGCCTTCTTCTTTATGGGTTAAAAAATCTTGATTAAGTAGAACTTGAAACTAGTACTTCGCGAAGTTGTTTGTTATGTCATGTAGCGTTGTTGGCAAAACTTGAAACAAAAAGTTTGTTTTTTATAATTTCATCATTTGAAATTCTGTAGATATTTTGGAGCAAAAGTGAATTGGATATGATTCGTCAAAGTTCCGTGTATCAAGAAATAATCAAACAAAAGGCTCAAATTCAAAAAGATTTCTTGGGAATCAAGCTAGTAAGTGCATTTTGTATATTACCGATAAAATCTTGAGCTCACAAGTTCACTTTTTTTTGAGCATTCATGCATTTGGTATATGAAGTTGACTTTTTAATGAGCAAATATATCTAGAGCAGTTTGGATTGATGAGGTTTCTTACAAATGCATACAAGTTATTTTTATCATAAACTCTTTAAGGTGTTTTTTGATGATATAAATGAACTTGATCATAATCATCAAAGGAATGGCCAAGGGATGCCTTAGCATTTATCGCATACTGCAAAGCTCTTGTTTATCCCATTTCCCCTCAAACTATGTAAGAGAGCAGCCAAGAAATTAATTCCTTTACTATTGGCCATCCCTATTCCACAAAGGAGAGGAGTTTGGAAGGAGACAGAGTTGTTACATTCCAATTATTATTATTTAAAAAGTTTGGACAAGAGGGGCTTGACATTGTATGATAAGTTTGATGGGAAGAAACATTTTCAGTATTTCATGCTCTACAATGTATTTAATCATGTTCCTACTTAACTGGATAATAAATCTAGATTGTTGAACATCAAAGAAAGAACTAAAGAATGTAGGGGAAATACATGAGAGTTAACTGTAAGTGCAGTTTCTCATATATTCAATTGTTAGTGCTGCCTGCTCTGTTTTTATAATGAAAATTTTTGTTTTCCAATTTTGTAGGCTTTTGAACACTTACCTCACGTTTTAAGGAGTATTACATTGAAGGATTTCATGCATTCATATGCTTTAGGTAATCAGTTTTTCTGGATGTACCAACTAAGTTTTGTCTGTTTCTATGTTGTTAATACATAAATTCATTTCGAACATAATAAGTTTATTTGCTTGGGTGCATATTTCAGGGTTTTTTCAGTTTGCTTATAGTTTTTTTCTCTACTCTTGTCTTGGTGGGCTTATAAGTCACATCAAAGCTAATTAAAATGACTAAAATTTGCTCAGACTAAAGAATTATTGATGTGCATCCTTGTACTTGCTCATAAATAAAGTGTAAATGTGGCAGTTAAATCTCGAGCTTGGGGGAGCACAAAGGGTGAATCTCTGGTAATGATTCTAAAAAATATTTGCATTGAAAACGATTCCGATATTTGCCTCTGTCGTATTCTATATATCATATTGCTTTGAAATATTAGATTATTTTGTAGATTCCTTTTGCAGATTTTCTGAATCATGATGGTGTTTCTGAAGCAGTTTTAACAAATGATGAAGACAAGCAGATCTCTGAGGTATGTTCTTTGTTTCATTCCTATGTTTATATTTCTTATCTAATTTCCATTATGATGGTATAACTGTACACAGTGTTGAGTCTTGTCTATCCTTCATTAAGATGACATAATTAGTCCATGGTTCTGGTCTCCATTCCTCTGAAAGATGAATACTTTATTATCCCTGGTGCTTTCTTTCCTCCCTTTTTAAGGCTGTTTGTAAGTTCCAACCTTTTGTTAATTGTCCAGATCGACATTTGCAGGTTATTGCTGATCGTAGTTATGCTCCTCATGAAGAGGTAAATCAGTGAAAGCTTCCTTTTTTTTGACATATATGTTATTATGTTAATTTCCCTCTACAGTTTGTGAAGCATTCTAATGAATATCAACTTTTACTCCATTATTTTTCTCCTGAGAAACAGGTCCACAACCAATTGGTGTACAGTAATAAATCATGTCGAAGAAGATTTAAAGCATTCTCATAAAATTAGAAAGTTAGCTTCTAAGCTGTCATATTGTCTTGTTAGTTGTCTAATATGCTATTTATAGGGACGAGTCTCAAGAGAATCTGAAAACTTTGCTGTCTCTTGGATGATGCTTCTTATGGAACTAAATTGTTTGTTTGATTTTTGTTCCGTGTGATGCACAATACAGTAATTCTCTAATTTCTGCTATTAAATTGATTTTCTTGCTGTTCCACTCATTTGAGTTTTTGCCATTATCCAAAGTTAACGGACATTAAATATATTAACATACTTTGCATCATGGTTCAATAACAACTATTATTTGATATAAAATAGTTCTTGTTTAATTGTCTAATGGAAAATGAGGAGACTTTACTGTCAAGGGCTATAAGCTATAGATGTAAAATGAAATTGCAGGAGTTATATGATAAAGTAGAAAAAGGTACTACTGGACATAGGAAGTTTGCCAAGCACGGAGCTCAAGCAATAAGAGTGTAGCCCGCCCTTTAATAGGTTACCCCGGATTTTTAATTTCTTTTTATTCAAGTTAAAATGCCTGAGACCTGTTGCAGCCATTATTTAATAGTTATGGTGGGCTCCTACCAAGAATGAAATCTCTCTTTTGGCAGCTGCCGGACAATATCTTTCCTCTTATTTTTGTGGGCATTAAGAGTCTCCTTATTTTCCCTAGTGTCAGTTGATATCTCTCCTACCCTTTTCCTGCTTCAAGTTTTGATATTTACACTTTTTCTCATGGCAACCGCCCCACCCCACCCCACTGTTGACAATTATGGTGATTCTTTACATAATGGATAAAGTTTTGGATACTCTCTATGTAATGTATTTTAACAGAAATTTGATTATCTTTATCTGATGTAATTTAATCTAATTACTTAGATTCATTTCTTATATTTATGCGTAATTCATTTCTTATATTTATGCGTAACTCCTTGAATGCCTTTTCGTTTCATGCATTTTATATATTTCAGAGTAAATTTTTATAGAACTAGCTAGGGGCAGGGCTTCCATGAGGTTATGGACGTGACAGTCCCATTTCAGTTACATGCAATGCGATTCCGGTATTAATTTCCATAATTTTAACTGATGATGTTCCCAAAAGTAGAGATGAGTGCATCACTGCTGTTCTGTGCCAAGGCTGTATGATGTAATATGATGTTAAATCCTTTATTATTCTTTGACTGGTTAATCTTTTCCTTTTTGTTATAAGTAACCATTGCAAGGTGGAAACTTTTGCAGCTTAACACATGTATCCTTGGATGATGAATGCACATTGATTTTTGGACTATGTTATCTGCATGGGTAGAGTTCTCCATGTTTAGTGTTTACTGTCAATTTAGTTCCTGAAACTGTTGTGTGCTACAATATGAACTATGAAGAATTGACAACTTAAAGTCATCTGACAATGTTCTTGATGGTAGTGTAATGTTGTTTGCATTAACACCCTTGTGTTCCTTGCATTCCTCCATACGGTCATATGAATGTATTCATGTTTCCTTGTGGGGTTGTAAAATGATCTTGTTCCTTCTATAAATTCTTAAGTTAGTTTAAAATGCTTATGCAGGTAATGATCAGATATGGAAAATTTTCAAATGCTACCCTGCTTTTGGACTTTGGGTTTGCACTTCCACATAACATCCATGATCAGGTTAGTCTTGGATTGAAGTTGAATAGCTGTCTGATGGTATTTTAATATAATGAGATCAAATTTCCTTGAGGGTTTTACTTTGTCATCAGTAGTTAAGGCCAGTAAATTAGTTGCTCAGTATTCAGAAGCTCTCTAAATATGGGTCTTCCAATCTTTTGTATAATTTTTTTAGTCAATTTCTAATTGCTATTAAATGTTTCTGATTTTACCAGTTCCTTTTTTTTTAATTCTTTGTCCAACTTTATTTTTCTGTTATTGCATGTATTCTAAATCTGTGGTCATTTATAATTTTATTGAATGATTTTGGTAATTCTCAGGTCAAGATCAAGATTGATATACCTCAGGATCATGTCTTGCGTGATATGAAGGTTGAAATCTTGCAAAGACACCATTTACCGACCATTGAAGATGACAATGGCTTTAGGTCTTCATGGGATTCTTTCATAATCAAGTAAGTTCAAAGATCTGATCTACCCTCGAGGTCAACAATGTAATAGTTCCACCTGAGCCATTAAGCTTTATGTCAAAACATAGAACTAAAATATAAAGCCGGACTTATTACTGGAAGAAATACGCTTCGATTTATATATAATGGTCTTGACACCAGTGCTAAATATAATGGTTAATATCAAATGCCACAAAATGGATGAAAGAAAAGTGGGATTATTCTAATTGGCTTTTGGTTGAGATAGGCATATACATGTGATTTTCTATGCCAAGAATGATCAATTCTTAGAGGTTTACAGTCTTGTTTTCATATAGGGAAGTGAAGTCTGTTGGTGGGAAACAGAAGGGTCTGCCGCTGGCACTTCGTGCATTTGTACGTGTTCTTTCTTGCACCACTCATCGAGGTGAGTTTCAAATCATATTGTTTTCAACTGGAATGAAATTTTGAACATTTAAGAACTGGTATTATGTTGTCCAATCTCGGCTGTCATCATTTTTATTTGTAATTAATATATTTCATATTCAGATTTAAGTGATTTGGTCAATGAAGCTGCCCAAAATGATGGTCGTTTGGCTAGGCTCCCGCTTAAGAATTGCCGCAGAGAGATCAAAGCACATGAGATTTTGCTGTTACAAATCACTCAACGTATTGAGGAATATAATGCTTCTATAAAGGTGAATAAATTTGTTTTTTCTCCTCATTGTTCAGATTCCACTTCAAAATAACTTTTAGCATTAGAAATAGCTATGAAACTTTGGAAATGGATGGAAATTGGTTCCTGTGCTCAAACATTAGCTAGCTTGCAACAAAATAAGTTCCTAGTTTTATTAGGAATACTAACCAACTCTTTATTTTTGAGGCTACTTGATTATTGTATGAAAATAATTAGTCATTTTAACTTGTATTAATCCACACGCACACTTGAACTAATTTAATATAAATTGGTCCAATTCATTTAGTTATTTGTAATATGGTTCTTTTATGGTCAAGAGCTGTCAAAAGCTTCAGATCTTATGCATTTGCAATAACAGATTTTGGCCTGTAAAATCGTCTATTAATCAACTCATTAGAAGTACTTTTGCATATATTTTTACAGCTATTGGGTCCTGCTAGTTCAAGACCCGCAAGTAAAAGATTTGCTCTCCGAAAGCAAATGGCTTTACAACTCCTTTCCGGTGAGCTTCGTGTTCTTAAATCTGCATCTGCATGGCTGAAGAATTACTGCACTGCTCTATTGCATCAGGCTGCTCATGGTGGAGTCAAGACTCAAGAATGATTGATATTTGATTGAAAAAAAACAATAAAATAAAATAAAAATCCAAAAGCATACAAAGATACTTCATCATGGATAGAGAAATTGCAAAATTTAGGTAGGGATTGTTTTCGCAATGTTGTAGAATAGAACATTCTGTAAATTTAGTCGCTCAATCGTCAATTCGGCGTTTGTTGAACTGCCCATACAATTTTGTATACTATGGTTGTTTGATTAATTACATGTGTCTTAGAGATCATCTGCCAGTCAGGGGCTTAAGCATTTCAATGATGACAATAATCAAAATTAACTGAAAATTTACCACTAAAAGGACATTAATACCCTAAGATTTTAAAGCTTATCCACCCTTCCTAAACCAAAACATTTAATTTCTACTTTGAAAGCAACTCATTCTATAATAATATAAACATATGTAATTTCTTGATTTGAATTAAACGCAATATCTCACATATCAACATTTTCAATGATAACGAATTGTTCTCAGTTTGCTTTACTTAGAAGTCAAAAAACAAGACAAGTTTGGAAACTTTTGCATATGTACATGGGGTAAGCTTCCAATGCTAGAAGGGATTACTCAGGTTATCACTATTATTCACAGAGTGCATCGTCATCGGTAGGTCTTCCTCTCAAGTTGATTTATGATATATAAGCCTTCACCACATCAGAATAATTGCAGACGTCACCTGTTCTGGGACAGGTTATTTTACCATTGTTTTTCTTTGCCATGTCTTCAAGCGCCTGCAAATCCAAAAACAACAAATAGGATGTCAGATTAAAATTTTGGCATTTCCTAACCTCATGCCCATCACCGCCAAGGCAGGAAATCAAACTGAACAAACTATATTTGTGCAGTAGTAAAAGAATTCAAACCTTTGTGCTGTAGACATAGCCGTTAGGCAAGACTTGCGGTGGATTCTCAGTGTCCATCAGCTCTTTGGTTATGTAGCAAACAAGTTTTGAATGGTGCTGCTTTGAGTATGGCAAAGGTGATGCCAATTTCCTGAAACTCTCCTGAGAGAGCGGATCCTCCTTTGTGCAATCGTCCTCATAACAGTATCTATAATTGTTACAGTTATGGAAATAAAGAGTATTTGCTCATTAACTACAGTGATTGATACCACATTGTGGTGAACTTACAGATCCAAATTCAAAGAGCACCTACCAATTCATTCATCATATCAATAGAAAACTGGAATAAGAAACTGAATCTTCAGCGCTAATTGGTCTCAACAAGAAATCCAAGAAGTTGAAAATCTACTACTTTTGTTTTTTCATTTAGTTTAAGTGAGTTGCTTCAATTTATATAGAAAGGTAACTATAGGACACTGCAAGTATGACTAGTTTTATAGGGTTGCCTGTGTAATGCAGAAGGGTCCCAAAAACCTCTAAAGGAATAGACATCCAGGGCTGGCCTTACAAATTTTGAGGCCCTAGGCTAACATAAAATTGTAATTGTAATTGAGGGCCCTAGGCTAACATAAAATTGTAATTGTAAGTGAGGGCCCTAGGCATAGGCCTCACCTGCCTATACCTAAGGCCGGCCCTGTAGACATCAATATAGATGCCATATCAGAGAGTGATCGAAAGAGTAAATGATGCTAGTAACAAGTGAAAAAGTACAGGATACGGTGTTTTCAGTGCAGATAAGCCTGCTTGTAAGTAAATATTCAACAAGGGCTCCAGTGTCATGCCATATAACCTGCAGAATTCTTGTTTAAATTGGTCCACCAAGTAGTCCCATTGTTTTGGTTCAAATAAAACCTGGAAAGCAGAACACATGATATCACCCAAACCAAAAGAAATTGTCTACTAAAGAAAAAGCACATCTGAAAAGACGCAAAAATAGTTAACAAAGACAATCTTAAGGACTAAAATCCAGATTTCTAAAGTGTGGAATGATTTTCTGAGAAATGTTAGTCTAGTTACTCAGGTTAAACTACAAAGAAGAAATTATTCTCCCAAGAGACTCATGATAAATATATTGATGAATCAATTCATCTTTAAGGGAAATACGTTAACTCCCTCTCTCTTCTTTTATTTCCTCTCCCTTCTCTCTACCAGTTTTCTCTTTTTAGGGTTTGATAGTGGCCCCTTTTTCCGTTTTTTCTTCTAGTTTTCTCTTGTTTCCGTTGGTTGTTGTTAGGTTCTTCGTTTTTATTTCTGTTTTTGTGGATTTCCTAGGACTAGTCTTTTTGGATGGTTGGTGTAGATCCCTTTTTATACAGATCTACAATGGACTGTCACATATCTTAACTTTTTATTTGTAGTTCGGTTCATTTGGGGTCCAACAATTGATATTCTTGCATCTTCTTTCACTAATCTTCATGTGGCTTCTACAAGGCTTTGAAGATGAAGCTGTTGTTTCTTCTTTATCTAATGGTTTGAGTTTTTAGGGAAAGTTCAAGGTATCAAATGCAGATTCAAATCTGCAAACAAGGAGGCTTTATGGGTTTAAGTTTTTTCTTTTCTGTATTGTGTGATTTGAGTATTTAGTGACTTGTTCAACCTTTTGTATCTTGTGCTTGATTCATTCAAACTTGTACCCCATGTTTCAGTTTCAGTTGTAATATGGTGTTTGATGGAATGAAGAATAGCTTTTAGTTTAAAAAAAATCATCTTTAACGGCCATAGATACAAAAAGAGTGGCCAACATGGTTTTTCCACTAAAATTTTATGAGTAAGATGCACAAACAAACTAGGTGGGGATGTGTGTGGACAATAAAAAAAAAAGAGAATGTCTTTGAACAGTAATCTAACATTTTCCGTTCAGTCATTTAACAAGAATTTTTTGAGAATATCCAAAAGGTGATGATCCAACATGCAACACCAATATAAAATAAGGTCACCTTGTATGTTGCACACTCGGTGTGACTCTTAAATGCCAATGTTGCCATGACCCTTTGCAATTCTTTCATATGGGTAGCTCCCCATGGAGCAAGATACTTGCGAGCATATGCAATGGCACGCATGTTATTTTCAGCTCGTACCAACTCAATAAATTCTTGAAGCCTCAACTGGAATTCAAATTTGCTCTATACTCGATTAAAACAATAAGCACAAACAAAGGTTAGTGCAACTCTTTGCAAAGGTGAACTATTCAGTAAAGGCACTGAAGCAGAAATAAATAATCACAGGGCAAATTGAAGATTCAATAGAACCTACTACACATAAAGAAAGAACAGTGAGAAGATATCAGACTATGTCCAAGATTTATGGTAATGACACTACAATCAGGATGGTGCTATTCATGGCATTTTACTGTATTCTAGTGTGAGTCATTAAAGCATTGCAAATCACTCAAGACTTGAGAGTATTCCAAGAAAACATCTGTAACATATGTCCAGCGCATGTAAAACAAAACTTTGCCTTCCCTCATTCACATATTGTATTAAAGGAAACAGGGAAAAGACAAAAATCAAAATACTCAGCAAGATAAAGAGTTAATCAAGCTAATTTGTTTGATATCTCCCAAGCTGAACATTTCAATCTGATTGGCAATTTCTTCTACATATCTTTTTTCCCTTTAACATGAGAAACTAATTTTCTAGCCAAATTTAAGAGGCATACACAATCTTGCCATAAGGAAAATAGTAAAATGCTTGCCCTTTTTGAATATAAAGGCTAAATTATCTGTTTCTCAACTTCAAACAGGATGTCTGGTATTAGTAATTAGAAGGAAGAAAGCAAGAAAAAATTATCAATAAATCTGCTCTCAGTTATAAGCTCAACAAAATACAAATAGCGCAGTCGCTGTCTCTAGGACTTGAGGAATTAATTAGTACCTTTGACTTCTTCAATCTTGATTTGTTATCAGCACACCAAGCTAAAGCAGGAGCTACCTCCCTATTTTGAAGTGCATCAATAACCTTTCTTGCCTCATGGAATACATCAATATCAACTAGATCCTGCATTCAACTTATTATCAGTGTACAAATACAAAACTTCAAAGTGATGCTGTCTGTCTCATCTTGATGAGTCGTGGGGAACAAAATACAGAAATATTACAATATAACATCAAATGTTAGTTAGTCCGCCAAACTCCAATCTTCTAACAGTAAAAAGAAGAACAACAATGGAAAACAAATTGGAGGTTCTAATGAAGTCTTAATATCATCAGACATAACTATTAGCCAAAGGGACATAAAAAAGGACAGTGCCACAAAGGGAAAGTCCAGCAGCAAAGGCATTGAACAGTTTACACAATAAGCTCTGTTTTCATAGTTATAGTCTAACCTCAATAGGACAATCTTACCTAGCAACATTTATTGAAATCTTCCATTTAACTTAACAACATCCACTCAAAGACGCGGATATATGCAGCAGATCAAGAACAGATATCGTCAATAATAACTATTCTATTACCATCATATTGCTAGTTTCAGCAAGTTTCATTCCCGTTTCATAATAAGACATTCGCAGCATATAGTCCACAAGAATTCGCTTCAGCCGTAAGTTGCTCCATTCTGAAAGATTCTCTGCATCTACTGATTCTAAATGGTCAAGTCGAGCTCGACACCTTTGAGCTTGCAGGTGCTCTGCCTTACTTCCCTCTTCCAACTGCAAACCCAAACACACATGTAATTAATAAATACCGATCCATTGGAGTTACTTACAATGCAGACATAAAAGATTCCAAATCTCCTATCAAATAAACAAAAATTAAATAACAAAAAATAGTATTAAGATAAGCAATTTAAACTATGAAGACATCACATTTCTTTAAAGATTTTAAGATTCAAATACAGTTAAAATCCATCAAAAGCAATTGCTATAGTGCTCATTGGCTGAGGTTTTTTGAGTCAAATCGAACTGCAAGAAAAGCGGCTAAAACGGCTTTGATTATTGTTTCCGACGGGTTTTCTGAAAGATGATACCTTTCTTTTGAGACCCTGCAATCTGGACACAAGAGAAGTGAGCTGCTGAACGGCAGCGTCTTTAGACATATCGGAATCAGCGGTGTCATTGACGCCAGCGACCACTGAGGAAACTTCTTTCTCGACGATTCGATGATTGGCTCGGATCGTTTTCTTGTAGTGCTCAAAGGGGACACGCAAGAACTGGTGCTCGAGTTTTAAAGATTCTGTCAGTTGCGTGAGTTTGGAAGAGGGAGTGGTGGCGGTTGGGACGGTTGGGATGACGGTGGCTGGACTGGAGGAGGCAGAGTTACCGTTGGGAAGGGAATCCATCTCCATGGCGAAGGGAAATGTATGGAATTTGGGGATTCTCTTGTGATTGATTGATGTGGAAACGAAAGTCGGACTCTTGGAGAACGCGGAGAGATGGTGAAATCGTTGGCGCCCGAACGACGCCGTTCTAAGCTTTTAATTTTTTTTTTTTTTTTGGTGAAAATGGGTCAATCTTGTGAAAATATCCACAACTTTTTGAGTTGTCCAAACAATACCCATTTTTTAACTTTCATATTTTAACATCCAATTTGAAAACTATTGACTTAATTGTATAAAAATTTAAAAAAAAGGACTAAATTGAACAAAAGCTTAACATGCAAATGGGCCCTCGATTAGATGGGAAATTGTTGTGAATGACACTAAATAAGTTTACACTTTTTTTTAAAAAAAATTTAAGGGAATAATACTATTTTTTTTCTTTTTAAAAACATGCCCTTAGTTAAATAAATATTATTATTTATTTTCTAAAAACAATAAAATATAAAAAAATTAAAAAAAAAGTTACAAAATAGTAAAAAAATAAGAGAATATAAATTTATATTTCTAATTTTCTTAAGAATATATTCTTGAGTTTTGTAAGAATATACAAAAATATAAATTTGTATTCTCTTATTTTTTACTATTTTTGTGCATTTTTTTTTGTTAAATGTAAAAAATCCTTTTAATGTACTTTTTATCTGGTGAATGTGCATGGAGAGCATTATAAGTATATTTTTTTTTTAAAGTTAGTTTGTGGTAAACATTTTTTTGTGCTATTTTTTTTTTTTAGCATGATTCAACCATGGTAAGTCTTCCTCCCAAGAATGGAATCCTAGTTCTTTTTCTTGTCTTAGTCGTTGCAGCAAAGAAAAAGATTGGGGAAGGTGAAGACCCATTGCATATCCCATTGTTTTTGCTGTTTATCTAATTCAAATATTGCAATATGCTCCTTCATATCTTTCAGCTTCGAGTTCATATTTGCAAACAATTGAAGGAGGCTAGCCACAAAAAAATCCACACCCACCATTAATATGTCAACTTTAGTTGGGAAATCTAAATCGAGAATTTAGGGTTCCCATTCCTGTGAGAGGAGAGAAATGACTAATCCACATCAGTAGCCAAATAGGAGTCCAAATATCGAGCTCCCTTGTTGAGTCATAAGTTTACGTGTTGGCTTTTTTACTCTTTTGATCCCCACATATTTGAATTCAGATTCAGTCCAATTAGATGCAAAAATTTGAAATGAGGTGATATTGGTTACTTAATGCAAAGTATTGGGTGTTTTGGCACCGAAGTTCAATATGAGATGCTATCAGTAAGTTGCGCAAAGTTTGGGGTGATGTGGTATAATAGGCCGTAGAAAATGTGGCTAAAGAAATTACGTAAAACCGCTTTTCTCTCTATCTTCTCTCTGGTTCTTGGCCTTAGTTTGGGTTATCTGTGGGCTGCTACCTGTGGCTCTCATCGGCAGTAGCTATTTTCGTTCAGCTTCCCTATTTTTCAATTGGTTTTCTGTTGATTGTTTGGTATTTTCTGCCTTTTAAGGGCCTTTTGATGTAGATCTGCCACTTTTTGGGTCTTTTGTTATAGATTTGGTTGTGGGTTTTGTTGTCCATAAAGAGTTCTTCAAGATTTATGTCCTGCTAATCAAATGGTAGTAATGATAGTTCTCATAGGGCTTCTATGGACACATATTCTTCTCATATGGGTCAAGATGAAAATGTGACTAGCTAGAAAAAATGGGCTTTGAAATGCTTGATGATAGAAAAAACTAAGAAACAACCTAGCCGACCAATAAATTGCTATTGGAGTTTCTAATTCTATGGATTCACCTAATTATAAAGCCAAAGATGAAGCAAACAAAAAGTTATAGATTGATTCCGTAAAGTGGGATAGCCAAAAGTTATAACAATGATAAGCTGGAATTGTAGAGGGGTTAGCAACCCTCAAATAGTTCAAGCAATCAAAGAATATTCCTTGATATATTAGCAAGATAATGTGCTTTTAAGTGAGATGCTTGTTGAAGAGACTAAATTAAAGGATGCAAGTCAACAGTAGGATTTTGATAATTGTTTCAATGTGAATTGCGTTGGACGTAGTGGAGGTTTAGGTTTACTTTGGAAACTAGGGGTTGACTTAGAAGTGAAAAGCTTTTCACAAGTGGAGAGTGGAGACTAACTAGTTTTTATGGAGTTCTAGAAAGATTGAGATGAAGGGTTTTGCAGAATTTACTTAAAACTCTATCTTTAAGATACAATAATTACTGGTGTTGCATTTGAGATTTCAATGACCTGTTATCTAAAGATGAGAAGTGGAATGATGCGATTTACCCTATATATTTTTACTTGATGGTTTTCAATGGTAAAGAAGTGGGTTCGATTATAGCAAGAAGAGGCATACGCCAAGGCAACTCTCTTTCCTCTGTGCTGAGGCACTTTTAACATTAGTTTTACAAGCAAAAAGAATTGGTTCCATTGTTGGAGGGAGAACTAGTCGGAGATCACTATATATTTCACATCTTCTCTTCACCGAGGAATATTGAAAATTTTGGTGTAAATCTGAATAATAATTCCCATTTTGGTGTGAAAAAGCTCAAAAATCCGGTTTTGGTGTGGATTGAATAGTATTTCCCATGTTGGTGTGTTTTTTGCCTATGTGGAAGACCATTGCGCCACTTGAAGTGGAGTAATGGCCATTACGCCACTTAAAGTGGCACAATGGTCATTGCTCCACTCAAAGTGGCGCAATGATATTTTAAAATACCGTAATATTCCCCCGTTATGCCGTAATGATTGATGCTTAGGAGTTTGGCCGAAATTATGAGACCATTGTGCCACTTAGAGTAGAGCAATGGTCATTTTGCCACTCTAAGTGGCGCATTGACTGCCATTTTGCTGCTTTGAGTGGCGTATTAGTGCCCATTTTGTAATTGTAAATGGCGCAATGGC